>JAQPZY010000484.1:0-193213 GCA_029931535.1 Margaritifera margaritifera
AAAAATCAAATTACTTGATGCTGATGAGATTCCACTGCCTGATTCAGACATTTTTACTTGATATAATTGCAAATTCACATAAAGTACAGTCAAAGAAAAATACATTATGTTGACGGAAGATAATGAAAAATCAGCTGAACATATTAATATTGTTACAGAAAAGAAAACAGCATAAACACAACATTATTGATATCAAGGGCATCTATAATTATTTTGTCATCTGATTCTTATAGACAATATAAACCTACATCATCTACAGTAAAGTTACACCTCTTGTTTCTTCTTTTACAGTTTCTGCAGTGATATCTTCAGGTTTTGTCCCCTGGATACTTTTACACACTAAACAAGGTTATTGCCAGAAAACAAAATCAGATTTTAACTCTTCTGTTCTGTCTCTTAGATGACTGTTTTGAGAAAGTATTAGAAAATGTGGAGATATCATACTCACCCTCTGTTTTGTGTAGGATATAAAGAAAAGGAAGAAAAATTAAAAAAATAAATAATATGATACTATTGATTAATATAAGTAGAAATAGGAACATGATGATATAATGTGTTGTAATGGAGAACTTATGTCAACTTTACTCGTTACGTGTATGCTCCATAATAATAAAGCTAAATTCCTTAGTAGTAATCAATAATTTGTTAGTATATCTCTTTCACGATGTTTGTCTATACATATTATAACAAACTTTTTTCCATGATTAGGATGTTCTGATATCTTTATCCATATGAGTGCGACCATGATTCCACCAAGATAGGTATTTTGGTATTTATTCCTGATTATTAGTCATTCTCAACTTGTTTATGATGAAAATGATAGGTTTCGCAAATGAATCAATATATTTGCAGAGAGTCTTCATATACTGCTGGATAGCACTCAATTTTGGAAATTATTTCAAACAAAATTAGAAAAATAAAATAAGAAATTGAATTCTACAATGAATCCTTATGTAAACAAAGTGTTCACATTCTGCTGGATAAAACCTAATTTTGGAAATTTGAACAACAAAATAAAAAATCAAATTACTTGATGCTGATGAGATCCCACTGCCTGATTCAGACATTTTTACTTGATATAATTGCAAATTCACATAAAGTTCAGTGAAAGATAAATACATTATGTTGACAGAAGATAATGAAAAATCAGCTGAACATATTAATATTGTTACAGAAAATAAAACAGCCTAAACACAACATTATTGATATCAAGGGCATCTATAATTATTTTGTCATCTGATTCTTATAGACAATATAAGCCTACATCATCTACAGTAAAGTTACACCTCTTGTTTCTTCTTTCACAGTTTCTGCAGTGATATCTTCAGGTTTTGTCGCAGGGATTCTTTTACACACTAAACAAGGTTATTGCCAGAAAACAAAATCAGATTTTTTACTCTTCTGTTCTGTCTCTTAGATGACTGTTTTGAGAAAGTATTAGAAAATGTGCAGATATCATACTTACAGGCTGTTTTGTGTTGGATATAATGAAAAGGAAGAAAAATTAAAAAAATAAATAATATGATACTATTGATTAATATCAGTAGAAATAGGAACATGATGATATAATGTGTTGTAATGGAGAACTTATGTCAACTTTACTTGTTACGTGTATGCTCCATAATAATGAAGCTAAATTCCTTAGTAGTAATCAATAATTTGTTACTATATCTCTTTCACGATGTTTGTCTATACATATTATAACAAACTTTTTTCCATGATTAGGATGTTCTGATATCTTTATCCATATGAGTGCATCCATGTATCCACCAAGATAGGTATTTTGGTATTTATTCCTGATTATTAGTCATTCTCAACTTGTTTATGATGAAAATGATAGGTTTCGCAAATGAATCAATATATTTGCAGAGAGTCTTCATATACTGCTGGATAGCACTCAATTTTGGAAATTTTTTCAAACAAAATTAGAAAAATAAAATAAGAAATTTAATTCTACAATCAATCGTTATGTAAACAAAGTGTTCACATTCTGCTGGATAAAACCTAATTTTGGAAATTTGAAAAACAAAATAAAAAATCAAATTACTTGATGCTGATGAGATCCCACTGCCTGATTCAGACATTTTTACTTGATATAATTGCAAATTCACATAAAGTTCAGTCAAAGATAAATACATTATGTTGACAGAAGATAATGAAAAATCAGCTGAACATATTAATATTGTTACAGAAAAGAAAACAGCATAAACACAACATTATTGATATCAAGGGCATCTATAATTATTTTGTCATCTGATTCTTATAGACAATATAAACCTACATCATTTACAGTAAAGTTACACCTCTTGTTTCTTCTTTCACAGTTTCTGCAGTGATATCTTCAGGTTTTGTCACGGGGATTCTTTTACACACTAAACAAGGTTATTGCCAGAAAACAAAATCAGATTTTAACTCTTCTGTTCTGTCTCTTAGATGACTGTTTTGAGAAAGTATTAGAAAATGTGGAGATATCATACTTACCCTCTGTTTTGTGTAGGATATAATGAAAAGGAAGAAAAATAAAAAAATCAATATTATGATACTATTGATTAATATCAGTAGAAATAGGAACATGATGATATAATGTGTTGTAATGGAGAACTTATGTCAACTTTACTTGTTATGTGTATGCTCCATAATAATGAAGCTAAATTCCTTAGTAGTAATCAATAATTTGTTACTATATCTCTTTCACGATGTTTGTCTATACATATTATAACAAACTTTTTTCCATGATTAGGATGTTCTGATATATTTATCCATATGAGTGCATCCATGTATCCACCAAGATAGGTATTTTGGTATTTATTCCTGATTATTAGTCATTCTCAACTTGTTTATGATGAAAATGATAGGTTTCGCAAATGAATCAATATATTTGCAGAGAGTCTTCATATACTGCTGGATAGCACTCAATTTTGGAAATTATTTCAAACAAAATTAGAAAAATAAAATAAGAAATTTAATTCTACAATCAATCCTTATGTAAACAAAGTGTTCAGATTCTCCTGGATAAAACATAATTTTGGAAATTTGAAAAACAAAATAAAAAATCAAATTATTTGATGCTGATGAGATCCCACTGCCTGATTCAGACATTTTTACTTGATATAATTGCAAATTCACATAAAGTTCAGTCAAAGATAAATACATTATGTTGACGGAAGATAATGAAAAATCAGCTGAACATATTAATATTGTTACAGAAAAGAAAACAGCCTAAACACAACATTATTGATATTAAGGGCATCTATAATTATTTTTTCATCTGATTCTTATAGACAATATAAGCCTACATCATCTACAGTAAAGTTACACCTCTTGTCTCTTCTTTCACAGTTTCTGCAGTGATATCTTCAGGTTTTGTCGCAGGGATTCTTTTACACACTAAACAAGGTTATTGCCAGAAAACAAAATCAGATTTTTTACTCTTCTGTTCTGTCTCTTAGATGAACATTTTGAGAAAGTATTAGAAAATGTGGAGATATAATACTTACTAACTGTTTTGTGAAGGATATAATGAAAAGGAAGAAAAATTAAAAAAATCAATAATATGATACTATTGATTAATATCAGTAGAAATAGGAACATGATGATGATATGTGTTGTAATGGAGAACTTATGTCAACTTGTTACGTGTATGCTTCCTAATAATGAAGCTAAATTCCTTAGTAGCAATCAACAATCCATGGCTATATTTCTTTCACTATGTTTGTCTATAAGTATTATAACAAACTTTTTCATATAAACTAGAATGTACCCATACCTTTATCCATATGAGTGATCCATGTATCCACCAAGATAGGTATTTTGGTATTTATTCCTGATTATTAGTCATTCTGAACTTCTTTATGATGAAAATGATATGTTATGCAAATGAATCAATATATTTGCAGAGAGTCTTCATATACTGCTGGATAGCACTCAATTTTGGAAATTATTTCAAACAAAATTAGAAAAATAAAACAAGAAATTGAATTCTATAATCAATCGTTATGTAAACAAAGCGTTCACATTCTGCTGGATACAACATAATTTTGGAAATTTGAACAAGAAAATAAAAAATCAAATTCCTTGATGCTGATGAGATTCCACTGCCTGATTCAGACATTTTTACTTGATATAATTGCAAATTCACATAAAGTACAGTCAAAGAAAAATACATTATGTTGACGGAAGATAATGAAAAATCAGCTGAACATATTAATATTGTTACAGAAAAGAAAACAGCATAAACACAACATTATTGATATCAAGGGCATCTATAATTATTTTGTCATCTGATTCTTATAGACAATATAAACCTACATCATCTACAGTAAAGTTACACCTCTTGTTTCTTCTTTTACAGTTTCTGCAGTGATATCTTCAGGTTTTGTCACGGGGATTCTTTTACACACTAAACAAGGTTATTGCCAGAAAACAAAATCAGATTTTAACTCTTCTGTTCTGTCTCTTAGATGACTGTTTTGAGAAAGTATTAGAAAATGTGGAGATATCATACTTACCCTCTGTTTTGTGTAGGATATAATGAAAAGGAAGAAAAATTAAAAAAATAAATAATATGATACTATTGATTAATATCAGTAGAAATAGGAACATGATGATATAATGTGTTGTAATGGAGAACTTATGTCAACTTTACTTGTTACGTGTATGCTCCATAATAATGAAGCTAAATTCCTTAGTAGTAATCAATAATTTGTTACTATATCTCTTTCACGATGTTTGTCTATACATATTATAACAAACTTTTTTCCATGATTAGGATGTTCTGATATATTTATCCATATGAGTGCATCCATGTATCCACCAAGATAGGTATTTTGGTATTTATTCCTGATTATTAGTCATTCTCAACTTGTTTATGATGAAAATGATAGGTTTCGCAAATGAATCAATATATTTGCAGAGAGTCTTCATATACTGCTGGATAGCACTCAATTTTGGAAATTATTTCAAACAAAATTAGAAAAATAAAATAAGAAATTTAATTCTACAATCAATCATTATGTAAACAAAGTGTTCAGATTCTCCTGGATAAAACATAATTTTGGAAATTTGAAAAACAAAATAAAAAATCAAATTACTTGATGCTGATGAGATCCCACTGCCTGATTCAGACATTTTTACTTGATATAATTGCAAATTCACATAAAGTTCAGTGAAAGATAAATACATTATGTTGACAGAAGATAATGAAAAATCAGCTGAACATATTAATATTGTTACAGAAAATAAAACAGCCTAAACACAACATTATTGATATCAAGGGCATCTATAATTATTTTGTCATCTGATTCTTATAGACAATATAAGCCTACATCATCTACAGTAAAGTTACACCTCTTGTTTCTTCTTTCACAGTTTCTGCAGTGATATCTTCAGGTTTTGTCGCAGGGATTCTTTTACACACTAAACAAGGTTATTGCCAGAAAACAAAATCAGATTTTTTACTCTTCTGTTCTGTCTCTTAGATGACTGTTTTGAGAAAGTATTAGAAAATGTGCAGATATCATACTTACCCTCTGTTTTGTGTTGGATATAATGAAAAGGAATAAAAATAAAAAAAATCAATAATATGATACTGTTGATTAATATCAGTAGAAATAGGAACATGATGATATAATGTGTTGTAATGGAGAACTTATGTCAACTTTACTTGTTATGTGTATGCTCCATAATAATGAAGCTAAATTCCTTAGTAGTAATCAATAATTTGTTACTATATCTCTTTCAAGATGTTTGTCTATACATATTATAACAAACTTTTTTCCATGATTAGGATGTTCTGATATCTTTATCCATATGAGTGCATCCATGTATCCACCAAGATAGGTATTTTGGTATTTATTCCTGATTATTAGTCATTCTCAACTTGTTTATGATGAAAATGATAGGTTTCGCAAATGAATCAATATATTTGCAGAGAGTCTTCATATACTGCTGGATAGCACTCAATTTTGGAAATTATTTCAAACAAAATTACAAAAATAAAATAAGAAATTGAATTCTACAATCAATCCTTATGTAAACAAAGTGTTCACATTCTGCTGGATAAAACATAATTTTGGAAATTTGAACAACAAAATAAAAAATCAAATTACTTGATGCTGATGAGATTCCACTGCCTGATTCAGACATTTTTACTTGATATAATTGCAAATTCACATAAAGTTCAGTGAAAGATAAATACATTATGTTGACAGAAGATAATGAAAAATCAGCTGAACATATTAATATTGTTACAGAAAATAAAACAGCCTAAACACAACATTATTGATATCAAGGGCATCTATAATTATTTTGTCATCTGATTCTTATAGACAATATAAGCCTACATCATCTACAGTAAAGTTACACCTCTTGTTTCTTCTTTCACAGTTTCTGCAGTGATATCTTCAGGTTTTGTCGCAGGGATTCTTTTACACACTAAACAAGGTTATTGCCAGAAAACAAAATCAGATTTTTTACTCTTCTGTTCTGTCTCTTAGATGACTGTTTTGAGAAAGTATTAGAAAATGTGGAGATATAATACTTACAGGCTGTTTTGTGTAGGATATAATGAAAAGGAAGAAAAATTAAAAAAATAAATAATATGATACTATTGATTAATATCAGTAGAAATAGGAACATGATGATATAATGTGTTGTAATGGAGAACTTATGTCAACTTTACTTGTTATGTGTATGCTCCATAATAATGAAGCTAAATTCCTTAGTAGTAATCAATAATTTGTTACTATATCTCTTTCACGATGTTTGTCTATACATATTATAACAAACTTTTTTCCATGATTAGGATGTTCTGATATATTTATCCATATGAGTGCATCCATGTATCCACCAAGATAGGTATTTTGGTATTTATTCCTGATTATTAGTCATTCTCAACTTGTTTATGATGAAAATGATAGGTTTCGCAAATGAATCAATATATTTGCAGAGAGTCTTCATATACTGCTGGATAGCACTCAATTTTGGAAATTATTTCAAACAAAATTAGAAAAATAAAATAAGAAATTTAATTCTACAATGAATCCTTATGTAAACAAAGTGTTCACATTCTGCTGGATAAAACCTAATTTTGGAAATTTGAACAACAAAATAAAAAATCAAATTACTTGATGCTGATGAGATCCCACTGCCTGATTCAGACATTTTTACTTGATATAATTGCAAATTCACATAAAGTTCAGTCAAAGATAAATACATTATGTTGACAGAAGATAATGAAAAATCAGCTGAACATATTAATATTGTTACAGAAAAGAAAACAGCCTAAACACAACATTATTGATATCAAGGGCATCTATAATTATTTTGTCATCTGATTCTTATAGACAATATAAGCCTACATCATCTACAGTAAAGTTACACCTCTTGT
The DNA here is from genome assembly GCA_029931535.1 of Margaritifera margaritifera. NCBI lineage: Eukaryota > Metazoa > Mollusca > Bivalvia > Unionida > Margaritiferidae > Margaritifera > Margaritifera margaritifera. Next base: position 7,388 of record JAQPZY010000484.1, read on the forward strand.
TTCTTCTTTCACAGTTTCTGCAGTGATATCTTCAGGTTTTGTCGCAGGGATTCTTTTACACACTAAACAAGGTTATTGCCAGAAAACAAAATCAGATTTTTTACTCTTCTGTTCTGTCTCTTAGATGACTGTTTTGAGAAAGTATTAGAAAATGTGCAGATATCATACTTACCCTCTGTTATGTGTAGGATATAATGAAAAGGAAGAAAAATTAAAAAAATCAATAATATGATACTATTGATTAATATCAGTAGAAATAGGAACATGATGATATAATGTGTTGTAATGGAGAACTTATGTCAACTTTACTTGTTATGTGTATGCTCCATAATAATGAAGCTAAATTCCTTAGTAGTAATCAATAATTTGTTACTATATCTCTTTCACGATGTTTGTCTATACATATTATAACAAATTTTTTTCCATGATTAGGATGTTCTGATATCTTTATCCATATGAGTGCATCCATGTATCCACCAAGATATGTATTTTGGTATTTATTCCTGATTAGTAGTCATTCTCAACTTGTTTATGATGAAAATGATAGGTTTCGCAAATGAATCAATATATTTGCAGAGAGTCTTCATATACTGCTGGATAGCACTCAATTTTGGAAATTATTTCAAACAAAATTAGAAAAATAAAATAAGAAATTGAATTCTACAATGAATCCTTATGTAAACAAAGTGTTCACATTCTGCTGGATAAAACCTAATTTTGGAAATTTGAACAACAAAATAAAAAATCAAATTACTTGATGCTGATGAGATCCCACTGCCTGATTCAGACATTTTTACTTGATATAATTGCAAATTCACATAAAGTTCAGTGAAAGATAAATACATTATGTTGACAGAAGATAATGAAAAATCAGCTGAACATATTAATATTGTTACAGAAAAGAAAACAGCATAAACACAACATTATTGATATCAAGGGCATCTATAATTATTTTGTCATCTGATTCTTATAGACAATATAAACCTACATCATCTACAGTAAGGTTACACCTCTTGTTACTTCTTTTACAGTTTCTGCAGTGATATCTTCAGGTTTTGTCACGGGGATTCTTTTACACACTAAACAAGGTTATTGCCAGAAAACAAAATCAGATTTTGACTCTTCTGTTCTGTCTCTTAGATGACTGTTTTGAGAAAGTATTAGAAAATGTGGAGATATCATACTTACCCTCTGTTTTGTGTAGGATATAATGAAAAAGAAGAAAAATTAAAAAAATAAATAATATGATGCTATTAATATAAGTAGAAATAGGAACATGATGATATAATGCATTGTAATGGAGAACTTATGTCAACTTTACTTGTTACGTGTATGCTCCATAATAATGAAGCTAAATTCCTTAGTAGTAATCAATAATTTGTTACTATATCTCTTTTACGATGTTTGTCTATACATATTATAACAAACTTTTTTCCATGATTAGGATGTTCTGATATCTTTATCCATATGAGTGCATCCATGTATCCACCAAGATAGGTATTTTGGTATTTATTCCTGATTATTAGTCATTCTCAACTTGTTTATGATGAAAATGATAGGTTTCGCAAATGAATCAATATATTTGCAGAGAGTATCCATATACTGCTGGATAGCACTCAATTTTGGAAATCATTTCAAACAAAATTAGAAAAATAAAATAAGAAATTGAATTCTACAATTAATCGTTAGGTAAACAAAGCGTTCACATTCTGCTGGATAAAACCTAATTTTGGAAATTTGAACAACAAAATAAAAAATCAAATTACTTGATGCTGATGAGACTCCACTGCCTGATTCAGACATTTTTACTTGATATAATTGCAAATTCACATAAAGTTCAGTGAAAGATAAATACATTATGTTGAAGGAAGATAATGAAAAATCAGCTGAACATATTAATATTGTTACAGAAAAGAAAACAGCCTAAACACAACATTATTGATATCAAAGGCATCTATAATTATTTTGTCATCTGATTCTTATAGACAATATAAGCCTACATCATCTACAGTAAAGTTACACCTCTTGTTTCTTCTTTCACAGTTTCTGCAGTGATATCTTCAGGTTTTGTCGCAGGGATTCTTTTACACACTAAACAAGATTATTGCCAGAAAACAAAATCAGATTTTTTACTCTTCTGTTCTGTCTCTTAGATGACTGTTTTGAGAAAGTATTAGAAATTGTGGAGATATAATACTTACCATCTATTTTGTGATGGATATTATGAAAATGAAGAAAAATAAAAAAATCAATAATATGATACTATTGATTAATTTGAGTAGAAATAGGAACATGATGATATAATGTGTTGTAATGGAGATCTTATGTCAACTTTACTTGTTACGTGTATGCTCCATAATAATGAAGCTACATTCCTTAGCAACAATCAAAAATCTTGTGACATATCTCTTTCCCAATGTTTGTCTATACGTATTATAACAAACATTTTCCAAGAGACTAGGATGTTCCGATATCTTTATCCATATGAGTTCATCCATGGATCCACCAAGATAGATATTTTGGTATTTATTCCTGATTATTAGTCATTCTCAACTTGTTTATGATGAAAATGATAGGTTTCGCAAATGAATCAATATATTTGCAGAGAGTCTTCATATACTGCTGGATAGCACTCAATTTTGGAAATTATTTCAAACAAAATTAGAAAAATAAAAAAAGAAATTTAATTCTACAATCAATCGTTATGTAAACAAAGTGTTCAGATTCTGCTGGATAAAACCTAATTTTGGAAATTTGAAAAACAAAATAAAAAATCAAATTACTTGATGCTGATGAGATTCCACTCTCTGATTCAGACATTTTTACTTGATATAATTGCAAATTCACATAAAGTTCAGTGAAAGATAAATACATTATGTTGACGGAAGATAATGAAAAATCAGCTGAACATATTAATATTGTTACAGAAAAGAAAACAGCATAAACACAACATTATTGATATCAAGGGCATCTATAATTATTTTGTCATCTGATTCTTATAGACAATATAAACCTACATCATCTACAGTAAAGTTACACCTCTTGTTTCTTCTTTTACAGTTTCTGCAGTGATATCTTCAGGTTTTGTCACAGGGATTCTTTTACACACTAAACAAGGTTATTGCCAGAAAACAAAATCAGATTTTAACTCTTCTGTTCTGTCTCTTAGATGACTGTTTTGAGAAAGTATTAGAAAATGTGGAGATATAATACTCACCCTCTGTTTTGTGTAGGATATAAAGAAAAGGAAGAAAAATTAAAAAAATAAATAATATGATACTATTGATTAATATCAGTAGAAATAGGAACATGATGATATAATGTGTTGTAATGGAGAACTTATGTCAACTTTACTTGTTACGTGTATGCTCCATAATAATGAAGCTAAATTCCTTAGTAGTAATCAATAATTTGTTACTATATCTCTTTCACGATGTTTGTCTATACATATTATAACAAACTTTTTTCCATGATTAGGATGTTCTGATATCTTTATCCATATGAGTGCATCCATGTATCCACCAAGATAGGTATTTTGGTATTTATTCCTGATTATTAGTCATTCTCAACTTGTTTATGATGAAAATGATAGGTTTCGCAAATGAATCAATATATTTGCAGAGAGTCTTCATATACTGCTGGATAGCACTCAATTTTGGAAATTATTTCAAACAAAATTAGAAAAATAAAATAAGAAATTTAATTCTACAATCAATCCTTATGTAAACAAAGTGTTCACATTCTGCTGGATAAAACCTAATTTTGGAAATTTGAACAACAAAATAAAAAATCAAATTACTTGATGCTGATGAGATCCCACTGCCTGATTCAGACATTTTTACTTGATATAATTGCAAATTCACATAAAGTTCAGTGAAAGATAAATACATTATGTTGACAGAAGATAATGAAAAATCAGCTGAACATATTAATATTGTTACAGAAAATAAAACAGCCTAAACACAACATTATTGATATCAAGGGCATCTATAATTATTTTGTCATCTGATTCTTATAGACAATATAAGCCTACATCATCTACAGTAAAGTTACACCTCTTGTTTCTTCTTTTACAGTCTCTGCAGTGATATCTTCAGGTTTTGTCACGGGGATTCTTTTACACACTAAACAAGGTTATTGCCAGAAAACAAAATCAGATTTTAACTCTTCTGTTCTGTCTCTTAGATGACTGTTTTGAGAAAGTATTAGAAAATGTGGAGATATCATACTTACCCTCTGTTTTGTGTAGGATATAATGAAAAGGAAGAAAAATTAAAAAAATCAATAATATGATACCATTGATTAATATAAGTAGAAATAGGAACATGATGATATAATGTGTTGTAATGGAGAACTTATGTCAACTTTACTTGTTATGTGAATGCTCCATAATAAGGAAGCTAAATTCCTTAGTAGTAATCAATAATTTGTTACTATATCTCTTTTAAGATGTTTGTCTATACATATTATAACAATCATTTTTCCATGATTAGGATGTTCTGATATCTTTATTAATATGAGTGCATCCATGTATCCACCAAGATAGGTATTTTGGTATTTATTCCTGATTATTAGTCATTCTGAACTTGTTTATGATGAAAATGATATGTTATGCAAATGAATCAATATATTTGCAGAGAGTCTTCATATACTGCTGGATAGCACTCAATTTTGGAAATTATTTCAAACAAAATTAGAAAAATAAAATAAGAAATTGAATTCTACAATCAATCCTCATGTAAACAAAGTGTTCACATTCTCCTGGATAAAACATAATTTTGGAAATTTGAAAAACAAAATAAAAAATCAAATTATTTGATGCTGATGAGATCCCACTGCCTGATTCAGACATTTTTACTTGATATAATTGCAAATTCACATAAAGTTCAGTCAAAGATAAATACATTATGTTGACGGAAGATAATGAAAAATCAGCTGAACATATTAATATTGTTACAGAAAAGAAAACAGCCTAAACACAACATTATTGATATTAAGGGGATCTATAATTATTTTTTCATCTGATTCTTATAGACAATATAAACCTACATCATCTACAGTAAAGTTACACCTCTTGTCTCTTCTTTCACAGTTTCTGCAGTGATATCTACAGGTTTTGTCGCAGGGATTCTTTTACACACTAAACAAGGTTATTGCCAGAAAACAAAATCAGATTTTTTACTCTTCTGTTCTGTCTCTTAGATGAACATTTTGAGAAAGTATTAGAAAATGTGGAGATATAATACTTACTAACTGTTTTGTGAAGGATATAATGAAAAGGAAGAAAAATTAAAAAAATCAATAATATGATACTATTGATTAATATCAGTAGAAATAGGAACATGATGATGATATGTGTTGTAATGGAGAACTTATGTCAACTTGTTACGTGTATGCTTCCTAATAATGAAGCTAAATTCCTTAGTAGCAATCAACAATCCATGGCTATATTTCTTTCACTATGTTTGTCTATAAGTATTATAACAAACTTTTTCATATAAACTAGAATGTACCCATACCTTTATCCATATGAGTGATCCATGTATCCACCAAGATAGGTATTTTGGTATTTATTCCTGATTATTAGTCATTCTGAACTTCTTTATGATGAAAATGATATGTTATGCAAATGAATCAATATATTTGCAGAGAGTCTTCATATACTGCTGGATAGCACTCAATTTTGGAAATTATTTCAAACAAAATTAGAAAAATAAAATAAGAAATTGAATTCTATAATCAATCGTTATGTAAACAAAGCGTTCACATTCTGCTGGATACAACATAATTTTGGAAATTTGAACAAGAAAATAAAAAATCAAATTCCTTGATGCTGATGAGATTCCACTGCCTGATTCAGACATTTTTACTTAATATAATCGCAAATTCACATAAAGTTCAGTCAAAGATAAATACATTATGTTGACGGAAGATAATGAAAAATCAGCTGAACATATTAATATTGTTACAGAAAAGAAAACAGCATAAACACAACATTATTGATATCAAGGGCATCTATAATTATTTTGTCATCTGATTCTTATAGACAATATAAACCTACATCATCTACAGTAAAGTTACACCTCTTGTTTCTTCTTTTACAGTTTCTGCAGTGATATCTTCAGGTTTTGTCACGGGGATTATTTTACACACTAAACAAGGTTATTGCCAGAAAACAAAATCAGATTTTAACTCTTCTGTTCTGTCTCTTAGATGACTGTTTTGAGAAAGTATTAGAAAATGTGGAGATATAATACTTACAGGCTGTTTTGTGTAGGATATAATGAAAAGGAAGAAAAATTAAAAAAATAAATAATATGATACTATTGATTAATATCAGTAGAAATAGGAACATGATGATATAATGTGTTGTAATGGAGAACTTATGTCAACTTTACTTGTTACGTGTATGCTCCATAATAATGAAGCTAAATTCCTTAGTAGTAATCAATAATTTGTTACTATATCTCTTTCACGATGTTTGTCTATACATATTATAACAAACTTTTTTCCATGATTAGGATGTTCTGATATATTTATCCATATGAGTGCATCCATGTATCCACCAAGATAGGTATTTTGGTATTTATTCCTGATTATTAGTCATTCTCAACTTGTTTATGATGAAAATGATAGGTTTCGCAAATGAATCAATATATTTGCAGAGAGTCTTCATATACTGCTGGATAGCACTCAATTTTGGAAATTATTTCAAACAAAATTAGAAAAATAAAATAAGAAATTGAATTCTACAATCAATCGTTATGTAAACAAAGTGTTCAGATTCTGCTGGATAAAACCTAATTTTGGAAATTTGAAAAACAAAATAAAAAATCAAATTACTTGATGCTGATGAGATCCCACTGCCTGATTCAGATATTTTTACTTGATATAATTGCAAATTCACATAAAGTTCAGTGAAAGAAAAATACATTATGTTGACGGAAGATAATGAAAAATCAGCTGAACATATTAATATTGTTACAGAAAAGAAAACAGCCTAAACACAACATTATTGATATCAAGGGCATCTATAATTATTTTGTCATCTGATTCTTATAGACAATATAAGCCTACATCATCTACAGTAAAGTTACACCTCTTGTTTCTTCTTTCACAGTTTCTGCAGTGATATCTTCAGGTTTTGTCGCAGGGATTCTTTTACACACTAAACAAGGTTATTGCCAGAAAACAAAATCAGATTTTTTACTCTTCTGTTCTGTCTCTTAGATGAACATTTTGAGAAAGTATTAGAAAATGTGGAGATATAATACTTACTCCCTGTTTTGTGAAGGATATAATGAAAAGGAAGAAAAATTAAAAAAATCAATAATATGATACTATTGATTAATATCAGTAGAAATAGGAACATGATGATGATATGTGTTGTAATGGAGAACTTATGTTAACTTGTTACGTGTATGCTTCCTAATAATGAAGCTAAATTCCTTAGTAGCAATCAACAATCCATGGCTATATTTCTTTCACTATGTTTGTCTATAAGTATTATAACAAACTTTTTCATATAAACTAGAATGTACCCATACCTTTATCCATATGAGTGATCCATGTATCCACCAAGATAGGTATTTTGGTATTTATTCCTGATTATTAGTCATTCTGAACTTCTTTATGATGAAAATGATAAGTTTCGCATATGAATCAATATATTTGCAGAGAGTCTTCATATACTGCTGGATAGCACTCAATTTTGGAAATTTTTTCAAACAAAATTAGAAAAATAAAATAAGAAATTTAATTCTACAATCAATCGTTATGTAAACAAAGTGTTCACATTCTGCTGGATAAAACCTAATTTTGGAAATTTGAAAAACAAAATAAAAAATCAAATTACTTGATGCTGATGAGATTCCACTGCCTGATTCAGACATTTTTTACTTGATATAATTGCAAATGCACATAAAGTTCAGTCAAAGATAAATACATTATGTTGACGGAAGATAATGAAAAATCAGCTGAACATATTAATATTGTTACAGAAAAGAAAACAGCATAAACACAACATTATTGATATCAAGGGCATCTATAATTATTTTGTCATCTGATTCTTATAGACAATATAAACCTACATCATCTACAGTAAAGTTACACCTCTTGTTTCTTCTTTTACAGTTTCTGCAGTGATATCTTCAGGTTTTGTCACGGGGATTCTTTTACACACTAAACAAGGTTATTGCCAGAAAACAAAATCAGATTTTAACTCTTCTGTTCTGTCTCTTAGATGACTGTTTTGAGAAAGTATTAGAAAATGTGGAGATATAATACTTACTGGCTGTTTTGTGTTGGATATAATGAAAAGGAAGAAAAATAAAAAAATCAATAATATGATACTGTTGATTAATATCAGTAGAAATAGGAACATGATGATATAATGTGTTGTAATGGAGAACTTATGTCAACTTTACTTGTTATGTGTATGCTCCATAATAATGAAGCTAAATTCCTTAGTAGTAATCAATAATTTGTTACTATATCTCTTTCACGATCTTTGTCTATACATATTATAACAAACTTTTTCCGATGATTAGGATGTTCTGATATATTTATCCATATGAGTGCATCCATGTATCCACCAAGATAGGTATTTTGGTATTTATTCCTGATTATTAGTCATTCTCAACTTGTTTATGATGAAAATGATAGGTTTCGCAAATGAATCAATATATTTGCAGAGAGTCTTCATATACTGCTGGATAGCACTCAATTTTGCAAATTATTTCAAACAAAATTACAAAAATAAAATAAGAAATTTAATTCTACAATGAATCCTTATGTAAACAAAGTGTTCACATTCTGCTGGATAAAACCTAATTTTGGAAATTTGAACAACAAAATAAAAAATCAAATTACTTGATGCTGATGAGATCCCACTGCCTGATTCAGACATTTTTACTTGATATAATTGCAAATTCACATAAAGTTCAGTGAAAGATAAATACATTATGTTGACAGAAGATAATGAAAAATCAGCTGAACATATTAATATTGTTACAGAAAATAAAACAGCCTAAACACAACATTATTGATATCAAGGGCATCTATAATTATTTTGTCATCTGATTCTTATAGACAATATAAGCCTACATCATCTACAGTAAAGTTACACCTCTTGTTTCTTCTTTCACAGTTTCTGCAGTGATATCTTCAGGTTTTGTCGCAGGGATTCTTTTACACACTAAACAAGGTTATTGCCAGAAAACAAAATCAGATTTTTTACTCTTCTGTTCTGTCTCTTAGATGACAGTTTTGAGAAAGTATTAGAAAATGTGCAGATATCATACTTACCCTCTGTTTTATGTTGGATATAATGAAAAGGAAGAAAAATAAAAAAAATCAATAATATGATACTGTTGATTAATATCAGTAGAAATAGGAACATGATGATATAATGTGTTGTAATGGAGAACTTATGTCAACTTTACTTGTTATGTGTATGCTCCATAATAATGAAGCTAAATTCCTTAGTAGTAATCAATAATTTGTTACTATATCTCTTTCACGATGTTTGTCTATACATATTATAACAAATTTTTTTCCATGATTAGGATGTTCTGATATCTTTATCCATATGAGTGCATCCATGTATCCACCAAGATATGTATTTTGGTATTTATTCCTGATTAGTAGTCATTCTCAACTTGTTTATGATGAAAATGATAGGTTTCGCAAATGAATCAATATATTTGCAGAGAGTCTTCATATACTGCTGGATAGCACTCAATTTTGGAAATTATTTCAAACAAAATTAGAAAAATAAAATAAGAAATTTAATTCCACAATGAATCCTTATGTAAACAAAGTGTTCACATTCTGCTGGATAAAACCTAATTTTGGAAATTTGAACAACAAAATAAAAAATCAAATTACTTGATGCTGATGAGATCCCACTGCCTGATTCAGACATTTTTACTTGATATAATTGCAAATTCACATAAAGTTCAGTGAAAGATAAATACATTATGTTGACAGAAGATAATGAAAAATCAGCTGAACATATTAATATTGTTACAGAAAAGAAAACAGCATAAACACAACATTATTGATATCAAGGGCATCTATAATTATTTTGTCATCTGATTCTTATAGACAATATAAACCTACATCATTTACAGTAAAGTTACACCTCTTGTTTCTTCTTTCACAGTTTCTGCAGTGATATCTTCAGGTTTTGTCACGGAGATTCTTTTACACACTAAACAAGGTTATTGCCAGAAAACAAAATCAGATTTTGACTCTTCTGTTCTGTCTCTTAGATGACTGTTTTGAGAAAGTATTAGAAAATGTGGAGATATCATACTTACCCTCTGTTTTGTGTAGGATATAATGAAAAGGAAGAAAAATTAAAAAAATAAATAATATGATACTATTGATTAATATAAGTAGAAATAGGAACATGATGATATAATGTGTTGTAATGGAGAACTTTATGTCAACTTTATTTGTTACGCGTATGCTCCATAATAATGAAGCTAAATTCCTTAGTAGTAATCAACAATTTATGACTATATCTCTTTCACGATCTTTGTCTATACATATTATAACAAACTTTTTCCGATGATTAGGATGTTCTGATATCTTTATCCATACGAGTGCATCCATGTATCCATGAAGATAGGTATTTTGGTATTTATTCCTGATTATTAGTCATTCTCAACTTGTTTATGATGAAAATGTTATGTTTCGCAAATGAATCAATATATTTGCAGAGAGTATCCATATACTGCTGGATAGCACTCAATTTTGGAAATCATTTCAAACAAAATTAGAAAAATAAAATAAGAAATTGAATTCTACAATTAATCGTTAGGTAAACAAAGTGTTCACATTCTGCTGGATAAAACCTAATTTTGGAAATTTGAACAACAAAATAAAAAATCAAATTACTTGATGCTGATGAGACTCCACTGCCTGATTCAGACATTTTTACTTGATATAATTGCAAATTCACATAAAGTTCAGTGAAAGATAAATACATTATGTTGAAGGAAGATAATCAAAAATCAGCTGAACATATTAATATTGTTACAGAAAAGAAAACAGCATAAACACAACATTATTGATATCAAGGGCATCTATAATTATTTTGTCATCTGATTCTTATAGACAATATAAACCTACATCATTTACAGTAAAGTTACACCTCTTGTTTCTTCTTTCACAGTTTCTGCAGTGATATCTTCAGGTTTTGTCACGGAGATTCTTTTACACACTAAACAAGGTTATTGCCAGAAAACAAAATCAGATTTTGACTCTTCTGTTCTGTCTCTTAGATGACTGTTTTGAGAAAGTATTAGAAAATGTGGAGATATCATACTTACCCTCTGTTTTGTGTAGGATATAATGAAAAGGAAGAAAAATTAAAAAAATAAATAATATGATACTATTGATTAATATAAGTAGAAATAGGAACATGATGATATAATGTGTTATAATGGAGAACTTATGTCAACTTTACTTGTTACGTGTATGCTCCATAATAATGAAGCTAAATTCCTTAGTAGTAATCAATAATTTGTTACTATCTCTTTCACGATGTTTGTCTATACATATTATAACAAACTTTTTCGATGATTAGGATGTTCTGATATCTTTATCCATATGAGTGCATCCATGTATCCACCAAGATAGGTATTTTGGTATTTATTCCTGATTATTAGTCATTCTGAACTTGTTTATGATGAAAATGTTATGTTTCGCAAATGAATCAATATATTTGCAGAGAGTCTTCATATACTGCTGGATAGCACTCAATTTTGGAAATTATTTCAAACAAAATTAGAAAAATAAAAAAAGAAATTTAATTCTACAATCAATCCTTATGTAAACAAAGTGTTCACATTCTGCTGGATAAAACATAATTTTGGAAATTTGAACAACAAAATAAAAAATCAAATTACTTGATGCTGATGAGACTCCACTGCCTGATTCAGACATTTTTACTTGATATAATTGCAAATTCACATAAAGTTCAGTGAAAGATAAATACATTATGTTGAAGGAAGATAATGAAAAATCAGCTGAACATATTAATATTGTTACAGAAAAGAAAACAGCCTAAACACAACATTATTGATATCAAAGGCATCTATAATTATTTTGTCATCTGATTCTTATAGACAATATAAGCCTACATCATCTACAGTAAAGTTACACCTCTTGTTTCTTCTTTCACAGTTTCTGCAGTGATATCTTCAGGTTTTGTCGCAGGGATTCTTTTACACACTAAACAAGATTATTGCCAGAAAACAAAATCAGATTTTTTACTCTTCTGTTCTGTCTCTTACATGAACATTTTGAGAAAGTATTAGAAAATGTGGAGATATAATGCTTACTAACTGTTTTGTGAAGGATATAATGAAAAGGAAGAAAAATTTAAAAAATCAATAATATGATACTATTGATTAATATCAGTAGAAATAGGAACATGATGATGATATGTGTTGTAATGGAGAACTTATGTCAACTTGTTACGTGTATGCTTCCTAATAATGAAGCTAAATTCCTTAGTAGCAATCAACAATCCATGGCTATATTTCTTTCACTATGTTTGTCTATAAGTATTATAACAAACTTTTTCATATAAACTAGAATGTACCCATACCTTTATCCATATGAGTGATCCATGTATCCACCAAGATAGGTATTTTGGTATTTATTCCTGATTATTAGTCATTCTGAACTTCTTTATGATGAAAATGATATGTTATGCAAATGAATCAATATATTTGCAGAGAGTCTTCATATACTGCTGGATAGCACTCAATTTTCGAAATTATTTCAAACAAAATTAGAAAAATAAAACAAGAAATTGAATTCTACAATCAATCGTTATGTAAACAAAGCGTTCACATTCTGCTGGATACAACATAATTTTGGAAATTTGAACAAGAAAATAAAAAATCAAATTCCTTGATGCTGATGAGATTCCACTGCCTGATTCAGACATTTTTACTTAATATAATCGCAAATTCACATAAAGTTCAGTGAAAGATAAATACATTATGTTGATCGAAGATAATAAAACATAAACTGAACATATTAATATTGTTACAGGAAAGAAATAAGCCTAAACATAACATTAGTGCTATCAAGGGCATCTATAATTATTTTGTCATCTGATTCTTATAGACAATATAAACCTACATCATCTACAGTAAAGTTACACCTCTTGTTTCTTCTTTTACAGTTTCTGCAGTGATATCTTCAGGTTTTGTCACGGGGATTCTTTTACACACTAAACAAGGTTATTGCCAGAAAACAAAATCAGATTTTAACTCTTCTGTTCTGTCTCTTAGATGACTGTTTTGAGAAAGTATTAGAAAATGTGGAGATATAATACTTACTGGCTGTTTTGTGTAGGATATAATGAAAAGGAAGAAAAATTAAAAAAATAAATAATATGATACTATTGATTAATATCAGTAGAAATAGGAACATGATGATATAATGTGTTGTAATGGAGAACTTATGTCAACTTTACTTGTTACGTGTATGCTCCATAATAATGAAGCTAAATTCCTTAGTAGTAATCAATAATTTGTTACTATATCTCTTTCACGATGTTTGTCTATACGTATTATAACAAACTTTTTGATATAGACTAGGATGTTCCCATGCCTTTATCCATATGAGTACATCCATGTATCCACCAAGATAGGTATTTTGGTATTTATTCCTGATTATTAGTCATTCTCAACTTGTTTATGACGAAAATGTTATGTTTCGCAAATGAATTAATATATTTGCAGAGAGTCTTCATATACTGCTGGATAGCACTCAAATTTGGAAGTTATTTCAAACAAAATTAGAAAAATAAAATAAGAAATTGAATTCCAGAATAAATCCTTATGTAAAATAAGATGTTCACAATCTGCTGGATAAAACCTAATTTTGGAAATTTGAACAACAAAAATAAAAAATCAAATTACTTGATGCTGATGAGATCCCACTGCCTGATTCAGACATTTTTACTTGATATAATTGCAAATTCACATAAAGTTTAGTGAAAGATAAATACATTATGTTGACGGAAGATAATGAAAAATCAGCTGAACATATTAATATTGTTACAGAAAAGAAAACAGCCTAAACACAACATTATTGATATAAAGGGGATCTATAATTATGTTGTCAGCTGATTCTTATAGACAATATAAGCCTACATCATCTACAGTAAAGTTACACCTCTTGTCTCTTCTTTCACAGTTTCTGCAGTGATATCTTCAGGTTTTATCGCAGGGATTCTTTTACACACTAAACAAGGTTATTGCCAGAAAACAAAATCAGATTTTTTACTCTTCTGTTCTGTCTCTTAGATGACTGTTTTGAGAAAGTATTAGAAAATGTGGAGATATAATACTTACTCACTGTTTTGTGTAAGATATAATGAAAAGGAAGAAAAATAAAAAAAATCAATCATATGATACTATTGATTAATATCAGTAGAAATAGTAACATGATGATATAATGTGTTGTAATGGAGAACTTATGTCAACTTTACTTGTTACGTGTATGCTCCATAATAATGAAGCTAAATTCCTTAGTAGTAATCAACAATTTATGACTATATCTCTTTCACGATGTTTGTCTATACATATTATAACAAACTTTTTACGATCAGGATGTTCTGATATCTTTATCTATATGAGTGCATCCATGTATCCACCAAGATAGGTATTTTGGTATTTATTCCTGATTATTAGTCATTCTGAACTTCTTTATGATGAAAATGATAGGTTTCGCAAATGAATCAATATATTTGCAGAGTGTCTTCATATACTGCTGGATAGCACTCAATTTTGGAAATTTTTTCAAACAAGATTAGAAAAATAAAATAAGAAATTTAATTATACAATCAATCGTTATGTAAACAAAGTGTTCACATTCTGCTGGATACAACATAATTTTGGAAATTTGAACAACAAAATAAAAAATCAAATTCCTTGATGCTGATGAGATTCCACTGCCTGATTCAGACATTTTTACTTAATATAATTGCAGATTCACATAAAGTTCAGTGAAAGATAAATGCATTATGTTGACAGAAGATAATGAAAAATCAGCTGAACATATTATTATTGTTACAGAGAAGAAAATAGCCTAAACATAACATTATTGCTATCGAGGGCATCTATAATTTTTTTGTCATCTGACTCTCATGGACAATTTTGGCATACGTTGTCTACAGTCAAGTTACACCGTTGTTTCTGCTTTCACAATTTCTGCAGTTATTTCTTCAGGTTTTGTCACATGAATTCTTTTACACACTAAACAAGGTTATTGGAAGGAAAAAAAAATCAGATTTTTTACTCTTCTGTTCTGTCTCTTAGATGACTCTTTTGAGAAAGTATTAGAAAATGTGGAGATATAATACTTACGACTTGTTTTGTGTAGGATATAATGAAATGGAAGAAAACATCATAATAAATAATAATAAAACATCAGCTGAACATATTAATATTGTTACAGGAAAGAAAATAGCCTAAACAAAACATTATTGTTATGAACAGCAACTGTAATTTTTTTGTCACCCGACTCTTATCGACAATTTTAACCTACGTCGTCTACAGTCAAGTTATACTGCTTGTTTCTGCTTTCACAATTTCTGCAGTTATTTCTTCAGGTTTTGTTGCAGGAATTCTTTTACACACTAAAGAAGGTTATTGGAAGAATAATAAAATCAGATTTTCTACTCTTCTGTTCTCTCTCTTAGATGACTGTTTCGAGAAAATATTAGAAATTGTTGAGATATAATACTTACTGGCTGTTTTGTGAAGGATATAATGCAAAGGAAAAAAAAATCATTAATATGATAGTATTGATTAATATCAGTATAAATAGGAACATGATGATGATATAATGTGTTGTAATGGAGAACTTATGTCAACTTTACTTGTTATGTGTATACTTCCTAATAAAGAAGCTAAATTCCTAATTAGCAATCAACAATCTATGGCTATATTTCTTTCGATACGTTTGTCTATACGTATTATAACAAACTTTTTGATATAGACTAGGATGTTCCCATGCCTTTATCCATATGAGTACATCCATGTATCCACCAAGATAGGTATTTTGGTATTTATTCCTGATTATTAGTCATTCTCAACTTGTTTATGACGAAAATGTTATGTTTCGCAAATGAATCAATATATTTGCAGAGAGTCTTCATATACTGGTGGATAGCACTAAATTTTGGAAATTATTTCAAAGAAAATTACAAAAATAAAATAAGAAATTTAATTCTACAATGAATCCTTATGTAAACAAGGTGTTCACATTCTGCTGGATACAACCTAATTTTGGAAATTTGAAAAACAAAATAAAAAATCAAATTACTTGATCCTCATGAGATTCCACTGCCTGATTCAGACATTTTTACTTAATATAATCGGAAATTCACATAAAGTTCAGTGAAAGATAAATACATTATGTTGACTGAAAATAATGAAATTTTTTATAACAAACAAAATGAGATTCCACTGCCTGATTCAGACATTTTTACTTGATAGAATCTCAAATTCACATAATGTTCAGTGAAAGATAAATACATTATGTTGATCGAAGATAATAAAACATAAACTGAACATATTAATATTGTTACAGGAAAGAAATAAGCCTAAACATAACATTAGTGCTATGAACAGCAACTGTAGTTTTTTTGACATCTGACTCTTATCGACAATTTTAGCATACGTCGTCTACAGTCAAGTTATACCGCATGTTTCTGCTTTCACAATTTCTGCAGTTATTTCTTCAGGTTTTGTCGCAGTAATTCTTTTACACACTAAAGAAGGTTATTGGAAGAAAAATAAAATCAGATTTTCTACTCTACTGTTCTGTCTGTTAGATGACTGTTTCAAGAAAATATTAGAAAATGTGGAGATATAATACTTACGCGCTGTTTTGTGAAGGATATAATGAAAAGGAAGTAAAAAAAAAAAAAATCAATAATCTAATACTGTTGAATAATATCAGTATAAATAGGAACATGATGATATAATGTGTTGTAACGGAGAACTTATGTCAACTTTACTTGTTACTTGTTAATTTTTTACTTGTTACGTGTATGCTTCCTAATAATGAAGCTAAATTCCTTAGTAGGAATCAACAATCTATGGCTACATTTCTTTCACTGTGTTTGTCTATATGCAGGGGTCACGCTACCAGGCGAAGTGGACGACTAAGTCACCGAAAAAATATAAACTTCGCCTTCTCGTATTAGGAAATCAAAAACGACTTCACCCTGTCATTTTTATTTTTAGAGTTACACCGAGTACCTGTAGTTTATGGGTTTTGAGATGCTCCCTCCTTCCAGCCAAGTAGTGTTAAGCCCCAGGCGAAATGGATTGCGCATTGCCTTAGCATGTGTTCATATCAATTACGTCAACAAAACAAACTCTTGCACATTCACAGGCATGTGTTTTAATAGCTCACTGACCAATTCACTTTTTGGACTCCGCAAGATATTGGCGCCCGATTACCGCAAGTTATCATTTGATGCTGAAACCTTAATAACTTGTGTTTCGAAACTAAATCATCTATATGTAAATAACAATTTGTGTTTTAAGAATAGAATCGGTGAAAGCACTTTCTAAATATATTGTTTGAAGATTTTAACTGACGTGCTTCTAATATTTTCTTTATAAAATCAGTTTGAAACCGTATGTGAACCTTCTAAGGGATAATAATGGCAGACATCGCTGTGTCTTGGCAGTACTTCTTCATTAGACTGTCTTTTTTCGTAATTCATTGGGTACAAACATTAAGGAAATTATACAATTTGTAGAAAGCAAAGTGTAACTATTATATGAAAAAAGATTTAGCCTGGAAATAAAAATTTGTTGGTCAGAAACATATTGGACAATTCTGTGTTGTCGAATTGATAAGCACTTTAACTTAAGGTCAAGGTTGTTAGCTTACATCACACATTTTTATGCAAATACGAGAAAAAGTATCAAAGAAAAAAATATCCAACCAGTACATGACGTTATTACAAGTACGTAGACAAATATTAAAAGCATACATTTCAATCCTATCTAGGGATTGTTGCAACGAAGCTAGAAAGTGAGTGGTCATATTAAGAAAATCCCGTTTCTAAAAATAGATGCATATGCTTTTAAAAACAATAACAAAAATGATAGTCAAAAGATTCACATTTAATTTTGAATCAACTCCCTCAAAATGCAGTTGTAAAGATGAGATTAATCATCAGTGACCACTGTGGTTTGAATGAATTAACACTATGATGTTGAAGACACATGTACATGTGCTCTCATGTGCATGTTATAGCCTAATATAGGGGTTGTTTCAAACGAATTTTTTAATTTTTTCGACTGCCATTTTCTAGTGAAGTATCTAACAAAAAATTTAATTTGTTCTTTAAGTGGCAGTTGCTTAAGTATTTTTGCCTATCTGTAATTACAATACTGTTATCTAGGTACTCCTGTCAGTTAACATTAATTACAATGTGTTTCAGCTATGCTTTTTTGAAGTCATATGGCCAAAATACATTGCATATTTCTCTCCATCTAAACATACACACTTTTAAGTATGAACTATATATGAGTATGATACATTCACAAACTTACAAAATGTGTTTATAATATACACACAAGATTGATAATTTTCTGCTTGAAGATAAATTATTGCTTAAAACTAATGTTAAATGCAAATATGCATAATGAGAAATACAGGACACAGTTCAAATAAGAGAATCATAGCATATATATATATATAGTGCATTTCTTGCATCGCTGCCACTTCTCCCTGTTCTGCAATGACTTCTCCCTATTCTGTCCAAAAGGAGAAGTCACTTCTCCATAAAATTAAAGTCTAGCTTCACCCCTGTATATGTATTATAAGAAACTTTCTCATATAGACTAGGATGTTCCCATACTTTTATCCATATGAGTGCATCCATGTATCCACCAAGATAGGTATTTTGGTATTTATTCCCGATTATTAGTCATTCTCAACTTGTTCATGATGAAAATGATATGTAAAGATCAGTGAAAGATAAATACATTATGTTGATGGAAGATAATAAAACATAAGCTGAACATATTAATATTGTTACAGGAAAGAAAATATTCTAAACGAAACATTACTGATATCAAGGGCATCTATAATTTTTTTGTCATCTTACTCTTATCGACAATTTTAGCCTACGTTGTCTATAGTAAAGTTACACCTCTTGTTTCTTCTTTCAAAGTTTCTGCAGTCACTTCTTCAGGTTTTGTCTCCGGAGTTCTTTTACACACTAAAGAAGGTTATTGGAAGAAGAAAAAAATCAGATTTTCAACCCTTCTGTTCTATCTCTTAGATGTCTGTTTCGAGAAAGTATTAGAAAATATGGAGATATAACACTTACCATCTGTTTGGTGAAGGATATAATGAAAAGGATATAAAATTTTAAAAAATCAATAATATGATACTATTGATTAATATCAGTATAAATAGGACCATGATGATATAATGTGTTGTAATGGAGAACTTATGTCAACTTTACTTGTTAGGCATATGTTTCAAAATAATGAAGCTAAATTCCTTAGTACCAATCAACAATCTATGGCTATATCTCTTTTACTACGTTTGACTATACGTATTATAACAAACTTTTTCCCATAGATTAGGATGTTCCGATATCTTTATCCACATGAGTGCATCCATGTATCCACCAAGATAGGTATTTTGGTATTTATTCCTGATTATTAGTTATTCTCAACTAGTTTATGATGAAAATGTTATGTTTTGGAAATAAATCAATATGTTTGCAGTGAGTCTTCGTATACTGCTGGATAGCACTTAATTTTGGAAATTATTTGAAACAAAATTAGAAAAATAAAATAAGAAATTGAATTCTACAATAAACAAAGCGTTCACATTCTGTTGGATACAATATAATTTTGGAAATAAACTCAAAAACAAAATTTGAACAACAAAATAAAAGATCTAATTATTTGATGCTGATGAGATTGCACTGCCTGATTTGGGTCATCTTTACTGGATAGAATCACAAATTGCCATAAAATTCAGCGAAAGGTACTGACATTATGTTGATGGAGGATAATGAAAAAGAAGCTGAACATATTAATATTGTTACAGAAAAGATAATAGCCTAAACATAACAATACTGCTATGAAGGGTGGCTATAATTTGTTTATTATCTATTATTCTAGCTTACGTCGTGTACAGTTTAGTCAGATATGTTCTATCTTCACAATTTCTATAGTATTTTGATCAGTTTTCTATTGAGGATGATCTTACACATAAAACATGGTTACTGGAATAAGACAAAAAAAGGTGACTTTCTATTCTTTTTTTTTCGTGTCTCTTAGAGGACTGTGTAGAGAAAGTATCAGAAAATGTGGACATACAACACTTACCCACTGTTTTGCAAAGGACATAATGAAAAAGAAGGAGAAAAAATGAATAATATGATACTATTGATTAATATCAGTATAAATAGGAACATGATGATATAATCTGTTGTAATAGAGAACTTATGTCAACTTTACTTCTTAGGTGTATTCTACATAATAGTATAACTAAATTCCTTCTTAACAATCAACAAGCTATCTATAGCTATATCTCGTTGACTATATTGGTCTGTATGTATTATAACAAACTTGTTCCCATGTTCCAATATCTTTATGCATATGGATGCATGCATGTATCCACAAAGATATGTATTTTGGCATGTATTTCTGGTGATTAATCGCTCCCAAGTTGTTCATGATCAAAATGCACGTTAGGTTTGGCAAATGAATCGATATACAGTATTTGCAGAAAGTCTTCATATATTGATGGATAGCACTCAATTTTGGAAATTATTTCAAACAAAATTAGAAAAATAAAATAACTGAATTATACAATGAATCGTTATATGTGAATAAAGCATTCACATTCTGCTGGATACAACATAATTTTGGAAATACATTTTTAAAAAATTGGAAGAACAAAAGAAACAATCAAATTCTTAGATGCTGTTGAGATGCAACTGCCTGATTCGAATCATGTTTACTGGATATAATCGCAAATTGACATAAATTTTGGTGAAAGCTACTGACATTATGTTGCTGGATGATAATTCAAAATAAACTAAAATTATTGATATTGTTACACAAAAGAAAATAAACTAAATATAAAAATATTGCTATCAAGGGCATGTATAATTTGTTTGTGAAATGCCTCTTATCTATAATGTTAGCTTACATCGTCCACAGTATAGTTAGAACTGTTGTTTGTTCTTTCACAGTTTCTGTAGTTTTTTCTTCAGTTTTTTCTCAGAGACTATTTTACACACAAAACAAGGTTATTGGAAGAAACAAATCAGATTTTCTACTCTTCTGTGTTTTAAATGACTGTTTTGAGAAAGTAGTAGAAAATGTAGAAATATAATACTTACTCCCTGTTCTGTGAAGGATATAATGGAAAAAGAAGAAAAATAAAAAATCAATAATATGATACTACTGATTAATATCAGTATAAATAGGAAGATGATGAGATAATGTGTTGTAACAGAGAAATAATTACAACTTAACTTGTATAATAATAAAACTAAATTTCTTCTTAAAAATCAACAAGCTACCGGGTATCCATGGCTATATCTCTTTGTCTATAAGTATAATAAGTATTACAACAAACTAATTCCTATAGACTAGGATGTTCCGATATCTTTATGCCTATGCATGCACCGATGTATCCACAAATAAAGAAGGGACTGACGCTCTACTGGGCCAAAAGAATTTCCAGGAAATCAAGATAAGACCATTTCTTCCTTTTAATCATGTCTATCTTTTTGAATGATGAAAACACATGGTTTCGCATCATTTCATTCATGCTGCAAAATGGTGGGCAGGTAAACAATTGCTTAGAAGTACTTTGTCAAAATCAGTGAATATCATATGATTATTCATTCATCTAGGATTTATTCATCATGGATACTGTTCATCTATGTACTTAAATACTTTTGGTAAATCCTCACAGTGACCGATGCTGTTAAAAATTGTGTTATTTTTTGCAACTACCTACCAGAGTTCTGCATACAAATAAAATGGTCGTAAATCTAACAATGACAATAGTGTAGAAAATTTTCAATGGATCCCAGTCTATATGAATTCTCTGGTTTCACCCAAGAGGATATTCATGATATAGAAGTAAATTAATACAGAAAGGTAATCCCAGATTTTATCACATCAAAGAAAATCAAGACAGTATCCCTATCCATGTCAGGAACAACTCATCACTGAAGCAGATGAATGAACCTAGGACTATTTTCCAACTCTACAAATACTCATAGCAACATGGGTATGTGTCCAAAATCACTACTTCACATGAAAATAATGTTACATGTACTGTATTCCCATCAACAAATACTATTTTATTTCAGGGCAGTGGATGCTTGGCTTGGACTTATAACGGATTTCTTGAACTGTGTTAAGATATAAACAACAGATCTAACACCAGCACTGTCGCCATAGCCGTCCTCAGCTTGGCCCATAATGTCCACTCATATCAGTGCCTGCCAAGCAAGGCCATAATTAATTAGAAACACTCACTTGCTCAAGTAGACACAAGCTACATGGGGGCCTAATTACTTAATGCCTCCCACTCCAATAGCCCTGGTAGACCCAGATACACTTCATCAAATTGTAGAAGACAATGCCACCAATCAAGATAATGAAATCCTAGTAGATGTAGTGCAAGCCCAGCAAGACCCCACTTCTTCACACCTTCACCTACACAAGCAGGCACAAGCCATATAATGCTTAAATACATAACACCACTACCCCACTCTCTCCAAGCCCTGGTAGACCCAGATATACTTCATCAAAGTGTAGAAGACAATGATACTAATCATGATGAGACTTCTTTCAAACACAATGCAAGTCACAGTTCACAGTGCCATGGAAAATTATTTTCTAAGTGACTTGATAGTTATGATCAGGGATCTTAATCTCTATGTGAATGTGTCTGTATGTACACGTGTGTCTATATATATATAGTTTCATGCCAATCCTGAAAGTAGCTTAGGAGTAGCAATAACAAACTTGTGCTGATGGGTAGTCAGACATCAGACGACGGATGACGAGATCAGCACTATTTAATTTAGGACCAAGTAGACATGATAAGAAGTCTTTTTGTGAAAACCCTATCTTGATATGTCCATCCATTCAGGAGGAGAAGCATTATCAGGATATTCAAGATGGCCACTGTGGTGGCCATACTGTATGTCCGAGCAGCACCTTTTTCATCTAGGACCAACTAGACCATGGGATGAATGTGTGTGTCAACTTTCATTGCAATCTCCAAGTAGTTTAGGTGGAGTAGCGATAACAAACCGACAGATGGACCACAGACCACCCCATAAGCTCCTCTGGTCTATGACCAGTAGATCTAAACACCCGATGTCGATATAGATATCCATTTGGAAGCAGAAATAACAATATTTTCAAGATAACCGCCATGGTATCCATATTGACGATTAGTCATTTTCATTTAGGACCAAGTAGACACCATAAGAACTCTTCTGATAAAAAAAACCCATGTCAAAATGACTTTCCCTTTATGAGAAGTCAAAATGACTTTCCCTTTATGAGGAGTAGCAAAACAAAATTTTCAAGATTGCCACATATTGGATGTCAGATCAGCACCAATTTAATCTAAGATGAACAAACATTATAAGTCTTTTAATGAATATCCCACGATGATATGACCATTCATTCAGGAGAAATAGTGATAACAAGATTTTCAAGCTGGCCACTGGGTCAGTGATATTAGAGCCCAGATCAGCACCATTTTCATTTAGGACCAACTAGACATCATAATACACTGTAAGTCTTTTGGTGAAAACCTCATGTCAATATGACTTTCCGTTCAGGAAATGTAGCAACAACAAGATTTTCAAGATGGCCACTGTTTGGTGGCCATATTGGATGTTAGATCGACACCATGTTCATTTAAGACCAACTGAACCTCATATGAAGTCTTTCAGTTAAAATTCCACGTCAATATAACTTTCTGTTCAGGAGGAGTTGCAATAAGAAGATTTTCAAGATGGCCCCTGTGTGGAGGCCATATTGGACTTCAGATTGGCACCATTTCTATTTAGGACCAACTAGACATCATAAGAAGTCTTCTAGTGAAAACTCCATGTTGATATGACCATCCATGTAATAGAAGTAGTGATAACAAGATTTTCAAGATGGCTGCCCTGGTGGCCATATTGGACCTTAGATTGGCACCATTTTAATTTAGGACTAACTAGACATTATAAGAAGTCTTTCAGTGAAAACCCCATGTTGATATGACCATCCATTCAGGACTAGTAGCAAAAACAAGATTTTCAACACGACTGCCGTGGCGTGCATACTGGATGTCAGAATGACACCATTTTCATTTAGGACCAACTTGACATCATAGAAAGTCTTTTAGTGAAAACCCCATCTTGATATGAGAAGCATTAACATCATTTTCAAGATGGCCACTGTGGCAGCTGTACTGGAAGTCCGAGCAGCACCATTTCATCTAGGTCCAACTGGACCATGGGATGAATGTGTGTGACAAGTTTCATTGCAATCCTCCAAGTAGTTTAGGAGGAGTAGTGATAACAAACCTAGTGCTAACAGGTGGACGGAACACAGGTGGACGATGGACAACAGATCATCCCATAAGCTCTTCTGGTCTATGACCAGTAGATCTAAAAACCCAACACTGATAAAGACATCCATTTGGGAGTAGAGATAACAATATTTTCAAGATAGCCATTATGGTGTCCATATTCAGGGTTAATCATTTTCATTTAGGACCAAGTAGACACCATAAGAACTCTTCTGATAAAAAACCCCATGTCAAAATGACTTTCCCTTTATGAGGAGTAGCTAAAACAAGATTTTCAAGATGGCCACCTCTTGGATATCAGATCAGCACCATTGTAATTTAAGATCCAAAAAACATTACAAGTCTTTTAGTGAAAACCCCATGATGACATGACCATTCATTCTGGAGAAGTATTGATAACAAGATTTTCAAGCTGGCCACCGTGGCAGCCATATTAGACCCCAGACCAGCACCATTTTCATTTAGGACCAAATAGACATCATACGAAGTCTTTTGGGTGAACACCCCATGTCAGTATGACTTTCCATTCAGGAGATGTAGCGACAAGAAGATTTTCACGATGGCCACTGCATGGTGGCTATATTGGATGTCAGATCAGCACCATGTTCATTTAAGACCAACTAGACATCATAAAAAGTCTTTCAGTGAATATAACTTTCTGTTCAGGAGTAATTGCAAAAAGAAGATTTTCAAGATGGCCCCCGTGTGGTGGCCATATTGGACTTCGGATTGGCACCATTTTTATTCAGGACCAACTAGACATCATAAGAAGTCTTTTAGTGAAAACTACATGTTGATATGACCATCCATGTAGGAGGAGTAGTGATAACAAGATTTTCAAGATGGCTGCCATGGTGGCCATATTGGACCTTAGATTGGCACAATTTTAATTTAGGACTAACTAGACATCATAAGAAGTCTTTCAGTGAAAACCCCATGTTGATCTGACCATCCATTCAGGAGTATTAGCAAGATCAAGATTTTCAAGATTGCTGCTGTGGCGGGCATACTGGATGTCAGAACAGCACCATTTTCATTTAAAATCAACTAGACATCATAAAAAGTCTTTTAGTGAAAACCCCATCTTGATATGACCATCCATTCAGGAGGAGAAGCATTAACATGATTTTCAAGATGCCGCTGTGGTGGCCATATTGATGTCCGAGCAGCACCATTTTCATCTAGATCCAACTAGACCATGGGATGAATGTGTGTGTAAAGTTTCATTGTAATCCTCCAAGTAGTTAGGACGAGTAGCGATAACAAACTTGTGCTAACAGGAGGACAGAACACAGAAGGATGACGGACAACAGACCATCCCATAAGCTCTTCTGATCTATGACCAGTAGATCTAAAAACCTGATGTTGATATAGGCATCCATTTGAGAGTAGAGATAGCAATATTTTCAAGATAGCCACCATGGTGTCCATATTGAGGGTCAGTCATTTTCATTTAGGACCAAGTAGACACCATAAGAACTGATAAAAACCCCCATGTCAAAATGACTTTCCCTTTATGAGGAGTAGCTAAAACAAGATTTTCAAGATGGCCACATATGGGACATCAGATCAGCACCACTTTAATTTAAGATCAACAAAACATTAGAAGTCTTTTAGTGGAAAGCACATGATGATATGACGATTCATTCTGGAGAAGTAGTGATAACAAGATTTTCAAGATGGCCACTGTGGCAACCATATTAGATCCCAGACCAGCACCATTTTCATTTAGGACCAAATAGACATCATAAGAAGTCTTTTGGTGAAAACCTCATGTCAATATGACTTTCTGTTCAGAAGTAGCAATAACAAACTTTTCAAGATGGCCACTGTGTGGCGGCCATATTGGATGTCAGATCGGCACCATGTTCATTTAATACCAACTGGACCTAATAAGAAGTCTTTCAGTGAAAACCCCACGTCAGTATAACTTTCTGTTCAGGAGGAGTTGCAATAAGAAGATTTTCAAAAGGGCCACTGTGTGGTGGCCATATTGGATTTCAGATTGGCACCATTGTTATTTAGGACCAACTAGACATCATGAGAAGAATTCAGTGAAAACCCTATGTTAATATGACCATCCATGTAGGAGGAGTAGTGGTAGCAAGATTTTCAAGATGGCTGCCATGGTGGCCATATTCGACCCCAGATCAGCTCCACAGCAATATTTTTATTTAGGACTAACTAGATATCATAAGAAGTCTTTCAGTGTAAACCCCATGTTGATACGACCATCCATTCAGGAATAGTAGCAATAACAAGATTTTCAAGATGGTAGCCATATTGGATGTTAGATTGGCACTGTTTTTATTTAGGTCCAAGTAGGCATCATAAGAAGTCTTTTAGTGAAAACCCCATGCCGATATGACCATCCATTCAGAAGGAGTAGCGATAAGATTTTCAAGATGGCTGCCACAATGGCCATACTAGATGTCAGATCTGAACCATTTTCAATTAGGACCAATTAGACATTATAAGATGTCTTTTAGTGAAAACCCCATGTTGATATGATCATCAATTCAGGAGTAGCGATAACAAGATTTTCAAGATGGCTGCTGTGGTGTCCATATTGGATTTCAGATCTGCACCATTTTCATTGAGTACCAAGTAGACATGACAAAAAGTCTTTTAGTGAAAACCCCATCTTGATATGATCATCCATTCAGAAGGAGTAGCAATAACAAGATTTTCAAGATGGCCACTGTGGTGGCCATATTGGATGTCCGAAAAGCACCATTTTCATCCAGGCCCAACTAGACAATGGGATGAATGTGTGTGTACAGTTTGATGGCAATCCTCCAAGTAGTTTAGGAGGAGCAGTGATAACAAACTTGTGTTGACGGACAGACAGACCAGAGACAACGGACAACAGACCATCTCATAAGCTCTTTTGGTGTATGACCACTAGAGCTAATAACACACCAAATCATCGTGTATAGCAGAAAATATAAAATTTTAAAATCTTAAATACTTAGAATCATTTAGAGTCTGTACAATTATATATCCAATAATTCTCTGAAGAAGCAATGCAGACACATGAAAACACATTCTCTCAATACTCAAATTTTAAATATAGCGAGTCCACCACATTTTCTCTTATTTACAATAATTACTGGTTTGCAATTAATAACCTGCCCTGGATCGGCGGCTTTTGACTCTTTCAGACTTCATCTCTCCTACACATTGCTACTGTTTTTGTCAAAAGGCTCTTGCTCTTCTATAGACTATTTTGTGGTTTTTTGTTTGTTTTTCTTTTTTTTTCTTTTTTTTTAAAAACTTTTTTTTTTGCAAAATTTTGTTCACTTTGTTATATGGTTGATAGTTTTATGAGTCCATCTTTTATGGGCCTGCTATTAAAGGAATACATTCTGTACTCTCTAAAAGCAGCTACAATGTTTTCTGGAAACATCACTCCTCCATATTTCACTCCTTTTGTTCCCTCTTTGTTAAGTATAACAGTCTTCACAATTAATTTTTCAAGCACTGGGCCAGTGAACTTCCAAAATGCACAGGCCCAAACTAAATTTCAATCGACCACAGAAAAATCAAATTATTAAGCTTACCATTGGATTTTCTCATAATAACCTTAGACTGAGTTTAACCAAATATATATTCTGTTAGAAATGAGAACAGTGTTGCATTTTTCTTATTTGTTCCCTCATAAAAGAATATATCATAAAATTAACAAGTTCTTCTGACATCTCCATTTCATAATCAATATCTTCATCACTTCATCAATCGTAAAAGTACAAAATATGGAGGTCTCCAACTTCTTTACTACATTTTGTCTGACAGTATTGGCTATGGCAGTTATAAATGTGGCAGCTGCCTTGTCATTCAATTAGCTTGAACCAACTTCCAGGCCTTTTGATTTGTCTAAGTGACATATGGTTCTATAGAGGTTAAAGGTCTGATGACATTTTACTAGGGTAAGTGCAGTTCTAAATGTTATAACCACAATGTCATATTCTGCTTTCTTTTAACTTGAATAAACACCGAGCTGCTGCACTAGTTGCCACTGGTTTGGATGCAGCTTTTAAAAGCGAAATACACTTTGTATGCATTTTATACACCTGGTGAATTTTGATAGCATCAATTTTGAATTTGTCCAATCCTTTGACAAATGATGAGGGTTCATCAACTGTTGAATTTCTTTTACATGAAGAACAGTGCATGATTTGTTTTTCCTCATCATACTCAGCCATTCTAATTCTTCAAACCATTTGGATTGAAAGGAACGCCATCGCCTAGTTTGTTCATAGAATCATTTAACTTGCGGAGATTGAGTTTCATCTGGCATGGACGTGGGCCTTTTATCGGGTCTTGCCCCCTCAAAATATTGTAGAAAATTCATTAAATGGTAATGAATTGAACTTGCTGCTTACAAGTACCAAAATTGGAAACAAAATAGGATGACGTCACGAAACACAGAATTTGGATACTTAATAAGTCAAATAATTCAGTGCCCTCTATCCACTACATGAGGGCTTGAACTGAACGCTCCATACCTAAAAAGTGTGCAACATGATGTCTGAACTAGACAGCCAATCGGATACATCCAAGAAGGATGGTACTGATGAGTCTTTGCAGTACAAATATTCGGATCAATACTGAAAATTCAAAATGGAAGACGAACTGCTTCATTGAAAACAATTTACCTGTATATGCACCATTGCACACGTTTAAAATATTTTTCTAACTCCCCCTTCTTTTCACGCTAAAATGTAAGAAAATAACCCAAATAATCCAGTAATTATTCTCCACCTCCCTGAGTTTGCTACTAGAGGACGCTGAATTATTCCAATTAGGAAATAATACCCATACTATAATTTCTGGTCTGACGGAGAGAGACAGAATATAACGACTGGATTATTCGGGTTAGATACTTAGCAGTTCAGATACGATGAAATGACGATATATTCTGGACAATATTTTTTGCTTCTGATAGATTCAGGAGAATATTTTTTGATTGCATCTGCATTTCTTTGAACATTTACTGGCCCGATGGGCCTGTGAACTTAGAAATGTTGCTGGCTCAAGTAAAACAACACTGGCCTTGGGCTTCGGAGTGGCGCTTATTTCGAAGACTGGTGTAAAATTTAATTGGCTATTATTTACTCATTACAGCTTTTCTCATAATGTAACAATTAATATGAATTATTTGCATAATTTCATTAATATATATTTTGGCATATCATTAAGTATGTCAATAGACAGTCATACACAATTGCAAAATTCCGGGATGACTTCAAGGTTTCAAAACAATTACCCTTATTGTCTACCATATTTTCGCCAATGAGCAACATGTTAACAAGGTCAATCATGTGATTATGCTTGCATCATTGTAAACCATCATCAGCTCCACAACTCTATTCAGCCAAGCGGGATGTGATTTGGCTTTCGGTACGAGATAGGTGATTTATTCTTGGATGGGTGGTAAAGGGAAAGTAGATCTTTTATAAATTTCCTATTCATTCATTATTTTCTTATTTATTTTCTGAAAAAGAAACATTGTTGAAATAGTTTGTTATTAGTTAAGACCAGAAACTTCTTAATAACAAAACAATCACTATAAACAACTGGCTGATGGTGCATTGATCTATTTAGAATGGAAATAGTCAACACAGTGAGACCTGGATACCAGTGAGAATAGGAGAAATGACTATACAATAGCTGGTATAAAAGCACCAATTGCACAAGCTGGGGGGTGGGGTGGGGGGGGAGAGCACTACAGGTGTAGCGAACATTGTACTCAGAAATAAACAACAAAGCTAGCCATGATTGGTTTTTTATGTAAGAGTTGTAGTTTCTGTCAGGCTTAAAAAAAAGTTGACTCACTTGGCTACAAGTGAGATTAAGTTAGTTTATACTACGATCATGTTTTGTATTTACCTTGATATTTTCAAAAATGTGACACACATCTGCGAAAATGTTTCTCGTGACAGGATAACTCTTACCCCTGCCTAGTTCTGGCAGAGTTATATCTCCTAAGTGCTGTGACATAGATCAGTCCATTCTGTTACCACATTACTACTTAGAAAACATTTCCAAAAAAGTTTCAGTATACTTCATTTTCAATTTTTATCCTACTGCATCAGTAATCAACGTGTGAGGCATTAGTCATGGTGAATGATTTTCATTTCTGATCAACGTGTCCACCAAAGTGCAGGGTATTCCGAGATGACCTATGACAGAAGCTGTTCTAAAGAGAATATTCTATTACCGCAGCATTGAGAAATAGTGACCATCAATAGTTTGGTATCAATGTAAAATAATAAGATAAAAAAACACATGCACCGTCAAACACATGCACTGTCCACCATTTTTAATATTTCTCGTTGGTCACTTTTTGCAAATAAATTTACCTCATATAGAAATGTTTTGTGAACATTCAGCTTCAAGAGTAAATTTACTTTTTCTATGTCCCAGGTACTTCTGAAGCCTTTCTGTGCCTTTTTATGAAGCGCCCCCCAAATTTTTGCATAAAATACCATATTCTTGAGTCATACACAATTTGAAATTACATGTTACTCTTAAAACGAATTGTGCATATATATTACTGTGTTCTTGTACATATATACATTGATCTGAAATCACAATTTAGTAAACTGCCATTTTAAAATTTAGTTATGATAAGATATTTTTGGTCAATTTTCATATCTTTAAAATAAAATCAATGACCAAAACAAAATAATTCTGACCATTTTTTTGAGCAATATTACAGTTCTTGAAGTCGAGGCAAGTGTTAAAATGTGGAATCTGATAAATAAGGAACTGGCACTGAGTTGGTTCTCAAGAAAAATTTACTAAATATCAAAATTTGAATATTAATACCAGTAAGAATCTTACCTAGAGTAGATGACCTGACAATGATAACATCGATGATGATGAACTTACATTATACTCGCGTGCGACCAATCTGGTCATGTGCGAGGATGATAACATCTCTCTCACAGTCGCATATGGAATCAGGCCACAATTAATACTTCCGGTTCAGTACCCTGAACCGCACGAATGTAGTCAGAGTCTATTTTTAGATCATTTTTTCCTCTCTCAATTTGGTGGTGATGTATGCATTAGATTTAGTCATTCTTAGTATTGATTTAAAGGAAATTGGTTATTGTTTAGAATATGAGCATTATAGTGTGGTTGTCTGTATGTATTTTGGCGACTGTGCACAGTGAGTAATGAGGCATTTGGTGCTGATCCAGAAGTGAAATCTGTGACTCAATGCACGTTGCTTTGTTTACAGTCCAGCCATCATAAGAATGCCGGTTAACCTATGACAAGAACTTCAGCGCGAGTTCATCTTTGAAGATACTTTACAGCAACATATGATTTATTAGGATTTGGACACAGTGGAAAGTTCAGTACTGAAAAACAAATGTAGCGACTATATAGGAAAATTAATTGTGGTCTTAGGCCATATGTCGAGTCAAACCTCGAAAATACATTACACAACAAAAGTTCTACTAAACGTTTTTAACAAATTTTGTATAATGACTGACATTACGTTTGTATAATCTGATTCCTTGGTATAAACGTCTACATTTTCATAAAACGAATTTTTAGTGTGCTTTTGAACCCAGTTTATGTTGTACTGTTGTCATTGGGGTAGTCCACATATGACGTCACGCAATTTTTGCAATTTTTTTACCCCCCTCCCCCCCTCGTCAAATTTTGTCACAAAAACCCAGACTCTTTCTATGTGATGTCACAAATCTCTTACCCCCCCCCTTCTTTTCCACAATTATTTGTAATACTTAAAAGTAAATGTAATGTAAATCAGTTAACTATACAGACAAAACAACAATCTTTTATGTAAAATACTGTTTAATTATTCAGGCTTTTACAAGGACTGCTTGGCTAGTTAAAAAAAGTTTATAAAATTATTTAAATTTTTTTAATTAATTTTAAACAAAAAACAAAATGAAATGTAAATTAAACACATCAATCACTTCAGTTCTTACTATCATTAAAGTTTCAACAAATCCACAAAAATTCTAAGGGTTTAAAATCTGAAGTATTTGTAAATGAATTACTTCTCTTCAGAGTTATCATTATCCCAAGGCAAAGTAAGATGCTCCTCCATTGAATGAACAAGAAATCCATTTGCTTCTAGATTAACATCGTTTATTGGAAGGGATATTCCCTCCAGATCAAGCTCCTCCTCGTCAATCCAATCCACACTTCCTCCATTCTCCGCATTTGCTAGTATGACCATCATTTCGCGTTGCCTTCTAGCAGCGACTCTCATTCGTCTGATGCGCTTTGATGGAACTATTTGTTTGTGAATGACTGAGTGACTGCGCAGCATGATTAGAGAGCTGAAGTACACGTGGCATATCTTGCAAATTCTCTCAAAAAGCACCAATTGAAGTGAAGGGCAATAAAGATCGTAGGGAATTGTCCGAAATGTGTTTGCTGACCGAGGTAGAATGTCTTCCGTTTAGAGACTTTGAGTTGCAAATAAGGATGGAAATTTGTGCAAGGCTCCATCTGTTGCTCGTTCTGGAACTTTAAGCCCTTCACATGATTGAACAAGGGGTAAAGGAGGAGGAAGAAATCTGTCTTTTATCACGCTGAAGTATGAGCTTCGTGCTTTCGAACAGCACATGTTGTCATCACACTTCACAATCTGAAGCAAGTGTTGGCTTGAGCGGATATGGGTGTCACACCAGTTTTGATCTCTATACAATATATCCTGTTCCATGAGCTCTGAATTTAATGGATCCATATACTCAGCAATGGTTGGGTAATTATCTACAGTCAACTGTGACCATATTTCGGCCAACGTTTTTCCGGCAAATTAAAGGTTTTTCTTCTCAAGCTCAATGTCAATTGTCCTACCTCGTTCGTCTAAATGGCTGCCATAGTTGTCATGAGGTAATATTAATCCACTCAATTCCCTGCTCAGTTGCGCCATCTTTCTCTACTGTTAAAAGCACTTCGTCCAGGAGCATTTGTTGCAACGAAGACAGAGTCAAGATCATGTTTCAAGAAATGGTGGATGGCAACCTTAATGACTTTTTGATACCGTGGGTTTTCATCCGGCCCACCATCAACAGTAAACACGAGAATCGGCTTGACCAATTTATCAATACCAGTCCTGGTTATGGTATCGAACTCTGTCAGACACAGCAACTTTTCAAAGTCAAATCCATGGCTGAGTGCTGTTGATGCAGAGTGTTTTCCAGATCGGATGGCTATAAACGTTGGGCCAGAAAAGCCAACAGCGTCTCTGTTTCCAAGACCGCTACGATGGATCTCAATGCCGGCATACACCGAGGGTATAAGCTTGTGCCGGGCAGCAACTACCCAGTCATGGTCAGGAAGGCTTACCTTATACTCAACGTGCATCAGCAGTGGACTCTGCTTATTGGCAGCGACCAGACCAATTGGGACGCGACATTTATCATCCTGGCTGATAAAACAAACCCCATCCAGTATAAGCATGGAAGACAATTCTTCCAAATGTCTTATTGTAGCTGTGCAAAACTGGCCATCAATATGTTTAGTGTGATAATTATTTTGTGCTCTAATTAACTTTACTGGGACAGTGGTTACATGACGCTTACCTTCTGATAACGAACTACGTTTAGGAAGTAGAGGAAGGTATAATCCACTTCGACTTATATTGAAGCCATCTTTTTTAAATGCTCTGTTAATTGATCTAAGGTTTTGATACTTCTGTAGACTTCGAACTGTCTTTTTCATGAGAAGCTGAACCATGCATTGCGATATCCAGTATAGTTTGCAAAAGTAATGGTTGTTCCTGTTCGATTTTTGGTTGACCATCTGGCCGTGATATTCAGTTTTGTGCGCAGTTCAGGATTATCTTCCAATAAAGTATTCAGTTTTGATTTTTTCAAATCCCTTGCTTTCTGGGATCTTCTTTGATCATCAATCTTCCTGTTTAGTTTCTTTTCCAACTTGGTTTTTTTTTTGTTTGTTTATCTTTTAACTCTAAGTTCTGTTCATTTGAAAGTAGTCCTTGTTTCTGTCGATTGTACAAACGAACGAGGTCAGAATTTATGACATCAATTTGGGACTTCAAATGTAATTGAACAGTAGCATTTCTCGGAGTAGCCAAAAGGCTTGTAGAAGGCAATGTTTCAGAAGTAATGATGACATCAGTCGGTTGTTCATTGGACTCTAAATTATCCTGAGTAGAAACTTTTTTTGAAACTGATAGTACTTGTTTTGTCCAAAAGTTAAGAAGTGATCCTTTTTTTGTAACGGAGATCGCCTTGAGCTCTTGCAACATATGGTTAACTTTTTCAGCCAAATCTTTGTAATTCTTGATACTATTCCACTTTATAATAAGTTCATCTTGGCACATCTTTTTGGTTTTTGTAGGATATGCTAGCATATAAACGTTAAATAAAGACCGATATAATTTATTTTTATCCATTGCTATTGGCTGCCGAAAAGTCATGAAAATTAAAACTAATGTAACACTAGACACCTTACGTTGTACGGTTTCAATAGTGTAAATGTTACTAGTGCCCCACACTGGCTCAATCCTCAAAGTTCTTCTCTCCCCTCATCCTGTCTTTTTTAGACTGCTTTTTTTAATGTCATCAAGCTTCAAAGACTCTTTGTACTAGTAGGACCGTTTATAATCAAGCACTTCAGTGGTGTCAACAAAACATTTTCACTAAAAAGAAAGAAAAAAAGCTAACATTTGATATATTTATTCCCATTAATGTGTGGCATCCCAGCGCGACACAGGGCCCAACCTTTGCGCTACTCAACTAATTACATTTGTTGTTTTCACATAAAAAAAATTAAAAGATCAAACGTTCACTGCGGACCGAATACCATCTTTCAACTTGCTAAACTCATGTGTCTTTGATCTCGTCGGACTGTTGTCAGCATGGTGATAACTTGTTTATAGCCTATTGTTTTACTTTTCTAAAATCTAAGTTTAATCACCAGTAGGCCTGCAGTTTATTTAGTCTACATTTTGTTTTTAAAGTGTGTATTACATTATATTAAAAAAGAATTACATAATTAAAAAAACAACAATTTAAACCAGTTAAAGGTTATAACAATTACCCAATATTTCAGCTGAGATAACAATATTAATATAAGTCGTCCACGAGAGAGTTGTTATCTATTGTGGATAAAAATGGACTAAGGATGCAGGTCACAAAATCTTTTTTGTTCTGACATTATTTTTGAAAGAAGCGTTCCACACTCATTTTTATTGTGTGATGTCACATTTCTTCAACCCCCTTTCCCCCCCCTCATCACACTTCATCACAAAATGTTGGCCCCCCCCTTCCCCCTTACTGCGTGACATCATATGTGAACGACCCCATTGTTTACATTTTCTTTATCCGGGAAGAGTTACGGTTCTTACTGTCATGGGTGACCTTTAAGAAAGACATAATTCGGGTTTAACGCAAATATTCGCACACATTTTACCTCTATTCTCGTAAAAAGAACTCCTAAGTATTTAAAAACCTGGCGTAGGTGTATGTTCGTTTTATAAGTTTTTCTGCGTTCTGAAAAATGATGTTGTATTTTATTTCTGCCGAATATGTAGCAAAAAATCCAAGTTGTCATATACGCGAAATATGGACAGTTGACCTTTCAACCACGAATACATTCGGATGTAATAATGTCGGCTTTTTACATATAAAAGCGGAGAAAGTACCAGGTATAATGAGGTTGCCATTTTGAGAAAATTTTAATCTTGACCACCAGCGCCCTCTAGTGGCGGCACCTGTTGCTAAAAGAGATACACACTCAAATTATTCAGAAAACATTCCATTTTAATATATTCTATAATTCTGAACAAATCATCTCCTGTTGCTACCAAGAGTTACCATTGTTGATTGTGGTCTATGGAAAAGAAATATAATGCTATACCAGCTCCACTAGACCAACAAGTTGTAGGTGGCAACCAATCATGTCAGGAAAAAAAAGGCGGAGAACTTGTTGGTCTACCAGCTCAACTGATAGATGAACAATCGCATTCACATATAAGACACTTGTGGATAACTTTTAGATATAAAAATGATAAATGACATTAAACACTTTTATAAATCTTCGATGACAATCATCAAAAAACTTGCATGTAATGCTATGCACTATTGTTGATCTGGTCCAGGGCCATCCGGGTACCCTGGGTCGTCGGTTAAAAACACTAGTCCCAGGCAAGGACTACCGAATGGCGGAATCAAGTGAACAAAACAAAATGGCGGATATGGTGTGGTTTATGTGCAGATTCAATATGTTCGAGTGGGATCATTGCGTTATCGTTGCACAGGATAGCACAAAAGTTCTACAGAAAAGTATTTTTTGGTTTTAAAAAGAATGTCCTGTAGTTATTTTCAGTGTTTAGACCACTTGTTAGGCCGCGTGACAGCTCCGTTTTCCTAGCAACATGTCAACAAGTACACATGAACCACCACGGATTATGCATATTGCATAACGATCATAACAGCATATTTACCTTCAAGCTTGTGATATTTTTGTATTTAGAAAACCCCCATATTTTCCACTGACACTCCCTACAAAAGTTATATTCCATAAATAGTAGCAAAATTATATCCTAAAGTTTGGCTCTAAGTTTTGCCAAAAATCTAGCCTAGCCCCTAGGGTCGATATAAACGAAATTTCATATGCATATAATTCCATTTTTATCAATCTTCTCAAAGATGTGCAAAACACGTCTCAGCGTAAGAATTTCGCACTGAAAATCAAAGTCTTAATAAACTGTATATAAAATCAAAGGGAGAGAGAGAGGGGCAGAGCAATGCATAGATCCGAAATGAGTATAAAAGCCCCGCCCCCTTAGAGACTGTTACTGCGCACCCCAAGCTTTTGATTAAAATGGCTGAATCATCAGAGAATACAGGCAGCATGTCAGATTCTCTCGCGCGCATTCCCGATAACATTTCAATTAAATACTTACCTGATCAAGATAAACTTTCCAGTAAAGCGTTACATAAGGGTTTGAACTACTTTACGCGAGGCTATATACATGAGATTAAAGTTTTGGAGTTGGAAAATACGATTTGCGTAGAAGCGAGATGCTGGGCATCTATGAAGAAGAACCAGCCTCCTCACTGTCAGCACATCGAAATCACAGAGGAAAAGTTTAAAGATGCATACTGTTCGTGTAAGGCTGGGTAGGATCTAACATATTTTTTATTGTTATGAATTATATTTAATTTTTGAACAATTTAATAGCCTGAAGTAATGGCAACTATTAGAGTATCCATATAAGTCATACAGGTTATGTAGGCGTTTAGTACCGACTATTTCAGTAATGCGTGTTATTTTTTGAAATTTGATTACACGTACCTTTAAATGGCGAGTATTCACTTTATTTGGATCCTTATACATCCATATGCATTTGGAAAGTCATTATTTACACAATCTCTGAGATGTACATTCGGCAAAAATCAATGTTAAAGTACGTGGATATATTTGGATGAGATCAACCTAAAGGTGTGAGCATGTTGTGACGTCACAATGAAAGCTGCATCTGTTGACAATAAAAATCGTACTACCCTGTTAGATGTTGATTAGACCAGAGTTTCTCTT
This sequence comes from Margaritifera margaritifera, assembly GCA_029931535.1. Taxonomy (NCBI): domain Eukaryota; kingdom Metazoa; phylum Mollusca; class Bivalvia; order Unionida; family Margaritiferidae; genus Margaritifera; species Margaritifera margaritifera. Next base: position 45,596 of record JAQPZY010000484.1, read on the forward strand.
CTCTAGACCCAGTTTAGCACCTGGCCACCTTTGTAAATGTTCACAGCGATCAATAATTTCCATCTGTGGTCATCCATATATGACGTCACGCAATTTTGGCGGATTTATTTTACCCCGTCCCCCCTCGTCACAAAATCTCAGACCCATCACATATGACGTCACAAAGCTTTGCCCCCCGCCCCAATAAAAATGTTCAAAAATAAAATTGGTTGAAAATCGCTTTACATTAGAAAAACACACAACAATACAACACAGAGTTCTGAATTATTTACTTCTATGGTTGAACGGCGCTGGTGTTGTTTTTGTGGCTTCACATTTGTTAAAAAACCCTACCCCCATCGTCATAAAAGTCAGACCTCCTCCCCTGCTCGGTGTGTGACGTCATATATGGACGGTCCCTCTGAAGTTTTTGATGACATTTAAGGTGCAAAGCATTCAAAAGTCAGGATTGAATAGACTTTGCTTAAACTATATTACTATTCAATTTTAGAACCATATATAATTTCAGATGAGCGAATTCACCTAGATGACCATGTTGACATACATTATAATAGAAAACAAATATCTTACATGTCACTCCGGCATATTCATGTCAGGAATCTCAGACAGCGCCACTAAAGACAAACAAAAAACACAGTATCTGGAATGTTTAATTTTTATTTATGTCACCGGGAGGATTTACTGACCACAGTTATCAAAATTGCAACTTTAGACATGTGTTGTTTGTAAAACTAATTAATAATGTATAAACACCTCCTCAGGCATTTCACAGCTTGGTGTAAGCAGCATGTTTCAGATACATACACTGATAAAGTTTGTTTATTTTATTATTAAAGTGTATGGTTATGTAAAAAATATATCATTGCAGGGTCAGTGGGCATTGCTCGCATGTAGTAGGGCTAATTAAGTCCCTGCAGGGTTTCAAACTACATAACTTCACCACTGTTCCTGACCAGTTGAGCTGCACAAGCATACCTCAGCAATGGCATGTGCCAAGGGGATCAAAAATAAAACCAGTGCCACTTAACCATGTCGTGGTTGCTAGACCGACAGAGAGTAGGAAAAGGAAGCCAGTGCTTTACTAGATAGATATAAGCAAAAAGTATGTATTGAAGGTACAAATTATTTACCAATCAAAATACTTTTTTTAATCTTATTTTAGACTGAACTTTTATTAGTTCAAGTTCAAGATAAACACAACAAACAATATAGCTTTAATACTTTGTTTTTATTCATCATGCTGATGCAACATACGTGAATTGATATGTAATAAACATATTCATGTACATCTACAATACAATGTCATCAAATAGAACAAGTAATACAGTGTGCATTAAGAATATGTGCAAAAAGTATAGATGTCGAAAATAGGCACTGATATGCAGTAAACGTAGAAACAGCATTGGCTAATACGACCATTTTATTACATTTAGAGTACCGAAAGTGGAAGAAAGTGACATGTCTCATCTCTCTAGTCTGAAGGGAACACCCTAGAGTGCAGAATTTCACCAAACATTCCTAAGGTATCAACACCTCTAGGGGACGTGCAGATCGGGTCAATATTATCATATCAGGTACTATCCAATCATAGTATATTCAGTGTTCATCCTTAACAAATATGTCTTGAAAAAGTGTTAGATGACAACACACTGTCCATATTTTATTTGCCTTTTGAAACAAAGATGTAGGAATACAGTGTGATAAAAGTTTGTATGTTTTAACTTTACATATGAGACGTTCTATATGTACCCTATGTTTGGCAATTTTGTAAGTCAAAAATGTCTCAGAAGCTGTCATTTGCCTACTTGCAGACACAAATGGTGGAATGTTTATTTTCAAACCAAGTTCATTTATTTCTTTTGCAATGTTAAAACCTTTGTCTACCATTATGGCATCTCCTTCTTTAATATAACCAATTGATTTTAGTGCTTTAAGCAGATCATAAAAACCAGATTGTTCTGTGATAGATTTATCAGAAATTGATCCGGTAAATAATTCCGAAACAAACATTAAACAACCATTAGGATCACAACCTATCAACCCCTTTAGAGTTGTTGCAGATTTATAATCACTATATAACTGACTTTGTAAGCAAAGTGCACTTGGAATCTGAGTTTTCACTTCAGTTCCATCTATAATAATGATGGAAGTGGGAAAATCTTTCCTATATTCAGATGGCATGTCTTTTATTATAGTATCTCTGTGTGGCCAAATCGAAAGCTGGCCAAGTTTTAAATACAAAAGATCAAGCTATGTGTTAAACACAACACTAGCTGACTGTGCTGACAATCCAAACCGTGTGGCCAAATCTTTCAAACCAAAACCACGTCTAAGCCTACATATTGTTAAAAACAGTCCATCTTCTTGACTCAGGCTTTTTGTATCCCTCCGTCCTGATCCATGTTTGACTGGAAACTCTACAGGGGCTAGAGAGGCCAATAAAGTGACAAATCTTATGTACGTTAAACAAATTTTTTAGTGTGTTTTCTTTATACTTCACAATTTGTACACTCAATGTTTGTTTTGTTGCAATTATTTTCTTCAGATGTTGAATTTCTTTATCCTTTTATGACACTTTAAGTTGAATATGTTGTATCTCTCTTGAACTATTTGACAGTTTAAACCTTAGATCCTGATTCTCAGCTGCAACTGCTAACATATCCATTGCTGATATCCCTGAAGAAAAAAAAAAGAAAACTATGTATTTTCTTAATTTCAGACAAAGTACCTGAAACAAACTGTACAAATAACTCAGGACTGTGGCAATACATCTGTGACAAGGGCTTCTCCAGTGTGTTTACCACACGAGTTCAAACCACTAAACGAGAATACAAAGTGCTTAAATCCATGTGACACTGAGATACAGACAAGAAATCAGGCCTTATCTGGTCGCTGGTTTCATGAGAGAAAAAACAGACTTACAGCATCTAATTTTGGAAAAGTACTATCAAGGAAAGCTAATCCCAGTGAAAAATTTCTTAACAGTTTATTTTCCAAAAATGATGTGAAAGCCAAAGCTCTCGAATATGGTAAAAGACATGAGAAAACTGCAAAGGAGAAGTATCTTGAATTGTATCCTTCTAGGCATTTCCATGAGTGTGGCTTTGTCATTAATAATGACTTTTCATTTATGGGTGCCTCGCCTGATGGAAAAATATGTGACAATGGGGTATGTGGAATCGTGGAAATTAAATGCCCTTTCACTGCTAAAAAAAGGACCATCGAAAAAACATGCGATGACATACCAGATTTATACTTACAGAAGGATGAGCATGTATCACTAAAGAAAACACATAGTTACTATGCACAGATTCAAGGTCAACTTCTTGTTACAGGTTGTGAATTTTGTGAATTCGTTGTATACACCCAGGAGGATATGTATGTGGAAAGAATTAAACCAGACATCCCATTTATGACTTCAATGTTACAAAAATTAGCTAAATTTTACAGAGATTATGCAATTCCATATCTACAATCTTCAAAATAAGTGATTAAAATACTTACATGGGCTTTCAGTCTGTGTAGACACCCCTGACTCAAAATTCATATCTGGACTGTTCAATCTGTAATAAATAAATATTTATGCACAATTATGTTATCCAACAAGTAGTTTTTATGTTTGTTTACATATGTGTGTCAGGTATGAGGAATATAACTAAAACACTTTCCACACAGTATCAGTTCATTAACTTGTTAGCTTTGCATATTTACATTAATATTAATGTCTGAATTTATTCTGAAATTAAACTAATAGTTACATTTCATATGTATAAGAAGAATAAAGCTAGACATATTCTATTAGTTACTTGGCTCTTACATAGTTGTGTTTTCTTTCAAATGCAGGCATTTGTGTTTTTGTTGACTGGTTGCATTTTGTTGTGGAAAAGCTCTCTTCACTGGACGTTTTCTTGCTGGTGTACTACGTGAACCATCAGCTTGAATGGGGTCTGGGTAATTCTGGGTTGGCCCATTTCCTCCAACAAAGTGCTGAAAAATATGTGTATTTACAAAACAATGCATTATATGAAAATGAAATAAAACAGTAAATCTTACAGTTTATATTAATATAAACAAAGAAACTGGACCTATTCATGGAATAAATTTATGCGCCATTATGCATGCACTGATAGTAACCCAATTTTTTAACCGGTTATTAAATCCCAGAATACAAGATAAAATATCAAGGGGGCTGGTATGTGATACATGTATGCTTCATTTAAGCACAAATATTACAGGGGGCCTTGGATGCCCGAGTGCCAATGTGGGCATGTGAGAAAACCTGCCAGTAGCTTCCCGTGGGTCGGTGGTTCTCCCCAGGTTTTTCCTCAACCAGATAAAACTGGCCGCCATGTATAGCAAGCATATCATGTAATGAAAAATGGCGTTAAACCCACAACAACAACAACAACAAATATTACATCAACCAGCCTTACCAACTGTGTATTATATATTTGTCTATTCAACATTATTTTCTATAATACTACTTATACTTATTTACCATAGTGAAATCAAAACTGAATTACCTTTTAGCAAACGGCCTTGTGTTGGTTTATTCTGGTGATATTTAGCTGTTCGTGAGGTCGACCACACGCTTTGATCCATCATTTCACCTTTTCCAAATCACGTTTTGGAGTCGGAAAACGTATAAAATGGCCTCCTTCCAACCTTTTAGGATATCTCTCATCTGCACTGCACGTTCCCCATGCACATCGTAGCACCATTTTGTCAATAAATCGCAAAATTTACGAAAGTCTGTTATACAGCAGTATTTTCAACACGTTTGTTTGTGGGTAAAACATGGCGGATGTTTACCGTAGCACCGGACGCTCTTATCTGATTGGTCAATATTTGTCGATTTGATTGACAGGCCGGATCTATGCATTGATACAAGCCAATGTAAAAAGTATAGAATACATAACAAAGTAATTTGAATTTCTTTGCACATTTATAATGTATAATACAATTCTTATATTGTACATTATACAAGTTCAAACAGTTTCAAAATATATTCTTAATGTCAATAATTTTATTTAATATCAATAATTTTACTATTGATTTTATAACTGTGTCATGGTTGCAAATATACAGATTGAGACTGCATATCAAGGTTCAAATATAAATGAGCATATTTGCCATCTTTTATAAGGGTTAAGGTATTTTAGAATGAAAACTTGTCATTATTGCCTTTAAAAATTAATGTAAAATTATCTTTGCTCGTATATTCTTTTTCTCTCTAGATTTATCATAACTACTGTAAGAAAAGAGAGGACAGAGTGCCATAAATTTTCCAAGTTTCAAACCATATTTACTCCATAATTGGAAAAAAGGAGAGAAGCTCCCCAACTGGTTACACTCCATATGCTAAATCAAAGTGACCTGCATACCAGGTATATTTACATGCAATATTTTTCTGTATTTTAATAATGTAAACCTTGATTGATTATCATTGCATGAATGCATTTACCAAATGTTATTTATTTAATATATAATGGGTACTCCTGCTAAAGTAAAAACAAATATGGAACTTCAGCTTTATCAATACGAAACCAGTACTCAAATTTGTGCTACCTTCATTTGCTTCATGTGAAGTGATTGACTGAAACAGACATTGTGAAGGGATAGTATGAATTGTAACAGATGGAGACAGGTAACACTTATGCCACTCCTTAGATACAGAAACATACAAATGTCGCAATAACTGTTTTGCTTAGTTCAATGAAATACAGACAAATCTGCATATAGAGAACCACCATTGGAAGAGACCCCTATACAAAGCTGGTCGTTTTGGCTCAGTTCAATTAGAACTCCTTTTGAATATTTTGGACCAGATGGTCTTTTAATAATGTTGTGTTGTTAACAGGTTTGGATTTCCAAGTAGATAACATGAAAGAAATTTTAAAGAAATCATAAGACAAAATATATATTTGAATATGTTATTTTGCCACAATCTGGAAAAATATTTATGAAATATTGTCATCATGTTCTTTTTCTGTACTATGCAGTTTGTAACATTTAATAGAACATTTAAGTTTATTAGTACATGTTTATGTGATAAGACACCAATATGTCAATATAATTTTAAAATTATATTGCAGAATGAGAATTTAATACTTGGGGTGGCCACTAAAAGCAAATGGAGTGAAGCAGAAACAACATTACTGCTTGATGTTAGTCTATGAAACCAAGTGAAACAAAGAAACCCATTCTTGGTAGTAATGGAGTGTTTGTAGGTTTGCAGTAATTCACAGATAGCAAGTTCCTATTTATCTGTTTATAGCCAAACATTTAGTGTTGTGACTGTTTGTTGAGAAATTTGTAACTCTGTTAGCATAGTGTAGTGTTTATAATGTACTTAAGCAGTTATATTGTAATTTTGAATTATTTCGCTCATAATGAAGTATTTTAAATGTGATCTCGCTAAATATCTTTTGGAAATTCTACTACTGTGGAGTATGGATATATGGCTATACCTACATTATAGAATTTAGGTTTTGTGCATTTGGGTTGGTATACTAGGGATTGACAAGAAATATCTGCCGTTGACACAATTTGACAGGTTTAGCTCAGCATTAAGCCTGGGCCGATTTCCAGGGAATGCTTTTTCTGCTACAGCAAATTCACGGACTTCTACAGAATAAAACCAACTCTTTCAATGCAACCACTCAAATTTAAGATGTTTTCAGGGTTCAAACTACCATGTATATTGAAATATTTTTTAAACTAAAATGTGCACTGGATGGGGATAGATGAAACTGAATAGACTTAAATTCTCCAATGGAAATCCCTAAGGGGAAGATTGCACATGATAGGTAGGGAACCAAGTCTTGAAGGAGCAATATCTGTGGCATCATTAATCAACAGTGACACAATGACTTAACTGAACTGGCTGTGTTGTGCCTGCATTTAGTAAAATGGGGGAGTTTGGTGAAAAGTAAACAGCCCATTTAAAAGCTTATGGCTGAAAAGGTCTAAACAGATGTAAATCTTCTTTCTTATTGAGCTAAATGTCAACACGATCAAAGGAAATATGGAGAACACAGTACAGTTAAAACCTACAAATGGGATTATGAAAATCAGCTCTTGAAGCTTTGATAATATTGCAGGAACTTTTCATTTGTAAATTCAATAAATGATTATCTGTTCAAGACTGCATAATCACCAACTATGTTTAAATATGATGTATAAACAGGACAACATTTTCAAGGTTATAACTTTAATGTCAGATTTAGTTAAAATAAAGTCCAACTTTTTATACACACTCCATAAAGCAGTGCATATTATCAAAATATGTACCACTGCACCCCCCACCACCACCAAAAAAATCAAAATATTAAAAATTGTGAAAACAATTAAAAAGAAAAGAACTCCAAAATAGAATCAGCTCATCTGCAGATGCATGTAAATATGTAATTGCATATAAATAAGCCTACCCATGCACCCTTACACTATTAGATTTTTGGCAGATTGTTGTCACCCATTAGCTGCAATTCAGCACTGTTTACCCCCCTCCTTCCTCCCCCCATTCATTATCTCCGCCCCAGGAAGTTGGCATGGGAGACCTCCCCCTCATAAGTAGACTTCAGTCAGCATCTATGTTTAATGATTAAATTTTAATTGCTGGAAATTATTAAAAAATGGGGGTAGGGGGCATAATTTAATTTTTTTCACAGACAACATGGGGAAATTAGGAAGAACCATTTATGTCATTTCAGTAGTTTCCATAAATTATATTTATGGTAAATATAAGCCAGTTACTGATATGGCTAGTGACAAGTCAGCTGCAGCCTAAATGAGGTGCCTTATCAGCTTGATCAGTAAAGCATACATGTCATAACACGACGTGTCACACGCAAAACACGATTTATGACTCCCAAACCCCCCGACACGGTCGTGTTTCCAAAAACACAATTTTCAGCAATTTTAGCGAGAAAAAAAAATCCACATAAAATATATATAAAAAATAAAAAAATATACATTTCTTGACCTCAATGATAGATGCCCATAATCTGTGGTGTGTATAAACAGTAAACAGTCTTGCTCGGAGCTCATGTAAAACTATCCTCGGGGGAGTTGATACAGAGCTCATGTAAAACTATCCTCGGGGCAGTTGATACAGCTGTTTTAGAGACAATTAAAAGGTAAGGTGGTCAGAGATAAACAGACACCATTCAGAGATTTACTTAATTGGCTCACAGTAGCTAGGGTGATGTGTCGTGTCAAATCCTTTGTGTACTGCTGAGGGAGAGCCCATTAGGCTAATTTGCATAGGTAAAATACACTAATTGGAATAACCCAATTTGTCTGAAGTTAAGTACATCAAACAGTTGTGTGTTGAAAACAAAATGTTATTACATATCACTGACTGCATTGTATGAGAATGTTGAAGCCATATTTTTTAAAGTTTGTGATCAGCGGCAACATTTCCTTAAGTCGGATTTTTATTCCATATATAAAATTCAAAACATGATTATTTTGGTAGGTTAAACAACAGCACCATTCAACAGCACCTAGGATCCAAAGCTGATGTGACCTTGTGACCCAAGAGACCAGTCTGTAATGGAAGCAGTCACTATGGTCACATTCTAAAATAGCAGTATGCCCTGCCCTTTCATGTACATGTGTGTAACTATACTGATAGAGGAAGAAAATTAACCAGTTAACAAACCAATGAAAAGAGAGGCATTAAAGAAATATTTTTTTTTAAAATTCAGATGTTACATAAAGAAGCTTGAGAGAACAATTTAGTGTGTATAGATTTATACAAATATTTAACATTTTACTTGAAAATTCCATGGGAATAAAATTACAAGATTTTGTTTATATTTCCATGAAAGAAAAATATAATCATACAAATAGCAATCATAAACCTGTATATTATATAATTCTCCTTTTAAGAGAGAGACTTGAGAAAAGACAAAAATTGCTCCTACTCAAGTGGTTTCATATGACGTAGAAAAGAGCTCAGACATAGAACTATGACAATAAATTACCTTACCCAAAAAATGTAATGTTCAAAATATCAAACTTAATTTGGAATAATTCTGATTAAAATTAGATGATCTTTTATTTATTACAACCTCTTATCAAATCACTCAGCTGCTTACATTACTGTAAATTGGTAAACAATATAACGATGTATTTTTCAAAATTTCAAAAAATAGTTTAAACTCCAGTTGTTAGCATTATATTCAAACTCCTACAACTTTTTCAACAGCAATGCTTTGGGTAATATAACTGTAAAAAAAATACTTTGTGAATGAAAAAACACACGTTTAAACACACTCAGATGAAATTAACTTGTTCTAGGCTATTGGTTTGACACATGTCAGTTATAATAAACCCAAATAAAGCCACTTTGTGTAATTTCCTTCACAACTACTAGACTTAAGGGCAGGGTATTCAGGTATACTGGCAGCACATTTCCAATACACTGATTTAAATCTCTGAATTCTGTGTTTAACCTGTGTGTTTCTGCACAGTTTCTAACTTTCCTTCAGTAGTGGGTGTCGATATAACCTTTAACATCGGTCAGTTCTATGTCACTGTCATGACATTGCGCCATTTCATGTTGCTCAGTACCAGAGGATGTAAACCAGTGATGATTGGCCCAATGCTGCTCCATCAGAGAAAAACTTTTGATAGCTACTTTAAACTTTCTGCATCAATTTTACAGGAAAGCCCAAGTCTAAAAAATATACAAGTTTTTGGAACTGACGGTGATGTAAATTTATCAAATGCTTTTCAGTTGTGTTTTTCAGGGGCGAAATATCTTCTGTGTGATATGCACATGGTAGATAACATTGAAAGTAAACTGGGGAAACTAGACATTCCAAAATCTGTCTCAAAACAATACATACATGATGTTTTTGGAAATACAAGCGGAAATATAAAAATGAAAGGACTTGTTGATAGCATGACTGAAGCTGAATATCAAGCTAAATTGGACTCCTTGACAACAGTATGGGAAACAAGACATTCAAGTGGTCCAGATTTTGTGAAATATTTTAAAGAGTATAAAGTGGGTACAATGAAGCAATGCGTGACAGCTGAGATACGCAGCTCATGTGGCTTAGGATTCCCTCCTAAGCCATAATCCCAAAATGCCAATGAATGCCTGAATTCCGTCTTAAAGTGTGACCTTTCAACAGACAACTAAGCTAAGAAAAAACTTGATCCAGTAGAATTTATAAAAAGTGTTGAAAAGGTAGTAAAGGGTCAAGAGAATGAAATATAAATATTGGCACTAATTGGCAAAGGTGAATTCTGCCTGAAACCGGAGTACAAATATCTTTGTGTATAAGAAGACATTTTCTGTTGAAATCAGCCCCTCAAAGAGAATCTGAAATAATCAGAAATAATTTACAATATTACTGGAATAATTTGAAATTGGATAGTCCACATTTTGTTTCTGTGAAGTACGTGCAATCATGATATTTTATTTTAGCGAGATTTTGTATGTGCAGAGTTTTTAGTCAGCTGTCTGTTGAAGTGCAGCAGACCAGATTATGAGTTGACTGATGCTGCAAATTAAATTCTGAGTAGAGTTTTTAAAAAAATAATATACGCAAATTATTGTTAAATTGAACAAAAGGGATCAAATGGTAATTAAAAGTTATTTCAGAAGGCAGAAACACATTATTAACTCTAATGGTAATTAGGCCCATTGGTCTTCAACAATGGCCTGTTTTTTTGGCATCTGGGGCTGGTCATCTGTCTGTTGTCCATCTAACTGAACATACGTATACGGTAAAGCTTGACAATAGCTCAGACGATTTGGATAACCAGATAACTTGGCATTACCTCCAAGGTCACGGGTAAAAATATTAGGTATTGCACAACTGATAGTTTGCAAATATATGGATCTATACCAAATCTGTATGTGGGTAGTTTTGATTATATATTACATTGATACATTGCAATGATATTTCAAATATGTTTCATTATCAGCATCGTGTGTCCTTGAGTATTAATGATCATGCCATGACTTAATAGGTTTTGAACAAAAATGGCTTCTAACAACAGTAACTAGAATAGGAATGGATTCAACTTTGCCTGTACATTTCATGAATATCTCAAACAAATTTGATAAGCAGTCCTACAAAACCTACGGGTCAAGGTCAGTGGTCACAGTTTAGATTTTTACAATGCAGTAAGCTTGTGATCTTATACCTAGCATGTGTGTATTAAACTTTTTATCTGAGTTTGATGATCGGCACTGTGTGATCGGAGTTCAAGGTCAATCATCGTGACTTAGGTTATTACAGTGAAACAGATTAATTGTGAACACCATTAATTGTACAAGTTGTTAGAAGCTTCAGGCTAGGGATTTTCACCATTATCTTTTATAGGAGCTGTTAATTCCGATAATGCATAACTTTCTTTAATTCCATGATACTTTAAAAACATTGATTTTAGCGAACTAAGTATGTTGGTATATCTTTCTATCTCATGGCATTTTTACATGATACAAGACAGCTCAATAATCAGCACTCTGAGACTGTTCCAAGATCAAAAATCGTGAAGGAGGGGGGTGGGGGTGGGGAATGAGTAGTTTGTGGTTAGTGTAACCCAGACAACTATGAATTGTTAGCTTGTATATCTGAAGAACACCTTCAAAGAGTGCAGTCAAGTATATTGTGATAACTGAATCAATGACAATGGTCACAACTTAGGTATGATAAGTATAACAGATTATGGACGAGTCATGGATTTTAACCAAACCCTTCATATAGTTATGTCATGACAATATCTGAGATGAAATCAGTGAGCTGCTATGCATGACCTTGGTTTCAAGGTCAATGGTCACGACTCAGATCTTTCTGTACTTGCTTAACTTTTGAGAAAGTAAACTTAAAAATATCATAATGGATTGTAACCAAACTTGGTATGGTTGGGGTTGTGAAGAACATCTTAAATGATTTCAGTGCCAGCAGTTGAAAATAATAAAATGAGCGAATACATAAACTTCTTGTAAATTTATAAAACTTCTTGGTCTTTACAACATCAGTACCTCATTGGGATTTTTGTTAAAGTGTCTTGAGTCGTGGAAAATGTATTTCTTACATTGAAGATATCTCAATTTTATATTGAAGATTTGTTTTGTGCAATAATCATCTTTCTATAATTTATTTTCAACTTTTAGTAGGTATATGCTATCAAATTATATCCAATACAATTTCGACCATAATAATTCTAATATAAACCTATCAGTTTTTCATTTTCCAAACCTTTAAGAGTTTTTTTTTAGACCTTTGAAAATTCATTTATAATGTCAACTTCCCTTTTATTAAGAAAATGAATAATGTTAAACATATATTATCATCAAAATAGTTCAATAGTGTCATGAAATATGCCATTATATATATATATATATATATATAGAAGTGTACACATTATTCACAGACCGATATAGGTAATAAAAGGGTACTTGAAAATAAAGTTATAGGGACTATTTATTGACATGTACCTCTCCATCCAAGTACAGTAGCATACATGTATAATCAACTCTTGAAAATGTTTAGATGTAAAACCTGTCAATTAAAATCTAACTATTTTGTTCCAGATTCCAGCTAAAATTTATCAAAAATGTAAATCTACAGGATACGAAGAAAGTAACCAATCAGTTGATACCAGTTTCAGCAAAAATAAAAAATGTTCCATTTAATATTCTGTGTGACATCTTCTCCAATGCTAATCAGCTCCTTTCTGACGAAGGCAACATTGTGTCCATGCCTGGTGACAAAGATGGAAAATTCTATCTTGTCACAAATGTAGAAAATTGTAAAGACCCACATTTGCTGAAATACTTTCTGTCATCAGCCACCATTATCTGTGACAAGAAGTCCTTGCGGTGGAACAGCTTAAAATTTTCCGAACATACACTTGCCTTGGCAACCTTTATTGGCATTTGTGAAGATTATTTGAACAGATATAGGAACAAACAGGAAAAAGACAAGTCAACGTGAAATCTAACATGATTGGCAATACAAACATATTCCAGCCAATTGGGTTAATAAACCAAGAAAAGCCACCCAAATTTGTAAAGGTCAGTCCAACAAAACACCTCTAATAGTGGTAGAATACCAAGGTCACAGTGATGGTGCTAAGCATACAGATAAAATAAAACAAGGCCATCGCTTATCAAATTAATCTGGTGAATCTTAACCATTTCATCATTCCTGGCTGGACTTCTAAGTGTTTATGGATGTGGACAGCAATTTTTCCCAAAATATATAAGCCCTCCCCATGAACAAATTTTAAAGAGGTTTGACTACAGGACATAATGGAGCCCAAGAAGCAAAATTACCAGAAGAACGCAAATTTTGCAAAATACGTATTTCATTTGAATGTGGAGTGTGCAAGGAGACTATGTCCTCAATTTGAAATGAATCAAATTATAATACATGATGAGATTAAATTTCAACTGACAGAAGAACAAAAGACTTTGCTCGCAACCTAAACATAGCCATGAAAAGCAGTGATAGTTGACTCTATAATCAAATTTTAAGTACTTATTTAAACACAGGTCAGTGACAAAGGTAGTTCAGTGACTCAAACTCGTCATGTTGCTTCTATATCCAAGTCTATTATATTGTCATTGCCTTATTACATAGTCCTGGTAATATAAATATATTTCCCCATCAGTAATGTAACCAGCACTTCCACACATGGGAAACGAAAGTCTGTGCTTGTTAACGGTTTTAGTGAATTCATTTAAAAACCATTAGAGAGAGAGAGAGAGAGAGAGTGAGAGAGAATTGTTGTCCTTGTGATAATCATTAAAAACGTTATTATTAACTGGTAATGGATTTGACCGACTACCTAATTACCCTACAGTACAGCTCACGTGATTTTTTGGAACCCCATGCTTCGCAGTTGGGATGGAAAGAGAGTGGAGAGGATTAAGAAACACCCCTCCACCATCACTCCACGCATCCTGACGGATTTTGCCGCTGTGTTCGCGGAGAATAGCCCGCCACACCACACTTTCTTGCGGAGTTGCATCCAATCAATACCGCGGAGTGGACGTGGTATCGATAATATGGGCGTGGTTTACTGTTTATCACCCATGCAAGCAGAGGTTGGGAGAGAGATGGGGTGGGGTGGGGCGTGGGGAAGCCCACCGATTTATCTACATCGTTATCCCTCTGGGGAGCAATTTGCTAACTTTTTTATACTGAAAAGAAAAAAACGTGGTCATTCAGTTAATTATAAATATTTCCTTGTTCTAACGAAGTCATCGTAATCAGTTGCACTTAACATTAGAAACATTTTTTTTTTACATGCTTGAGTAACAGTTTAAGTTATTCCATGATTGGCTAGCTTTCTTCAATTAGCGGCCTTATCATTCACACTAAGCCAAAAAGATGTTCCTGCCATTAAAGTTTTTTGTGATTCTGCTTATGTTTTGAGGAGTTTTTCACCAACGTGGGTTTCAGAAATAACGCTAAAATGCTTATCAATGTTAACCAAAATTTTACTTTTTCGATGCTTGACATGTCGACATTTTTTGGCAATCTTAAGAATTAAAATATTAAAATTTGACTGATTATAAATCTAGACGTACACAAACTAAAATCTGGAAACGTTCGGTATTGTATTGGTAAGAAAAGTAATAACGTGCTAGACATGATAGCGTTATGGAGCAAAAAAGAAAGAACTTTTCCCACCCGTGCATGGGAACTTCCAACCATGTGCTCCAAAGTCAAGTGTGTGTGTGTGTGTGGGGGGGTGTCCGCAGGAATTTTTATTTTTTTTTTTTTTTTTTTTTGGGGGGGGGGGCAAATCAGAAATAAAACGGATATATATATATTATTTTTAAAAACCCGCGGGGGGGGGGGGGGACATGCCCCCCTAAGCAGATACCCAAGTGTGTGTGTGTGTATATTCGAGTCGCACACTTTATCCATTCGGCCACAGTAACTCTAGTTGTATAGCAATATACCACATACAGAAACACGCTCAATAACCAAAGGCTCTAACAGTCACAAACAGGAAACTGCATACTTTAATAACGCATCAAAATAATTATAAGAATATATTTTGTTTTCGATATTTTCGCCTTAGAAAAATGAGCAAATAATAGGATACATGTGGAGACAATACATCCATGCAAAATGCCCTAAACTTGTTGGAAATTAAAATCTCTGAACATCTCAGCTACTCTAGGATGAGAATGGCATATGAACAGACGATAAGTCTATGTTTGTTTGTAATCTACATACTGGAAATATACCCAATATGTCAACACATAAAAAATGGCACCACCCTACCATTGATAGACATTTTAAAGATGAAGAGAGCATCAAGGTGATACGTGTATCGATAATGTATCGCATCATAGGCTGTGTATCGAGAATCGTATTGATGCATGTCAGAGGTGTATCGTTTCACCCCTATTTATTTAGGTATACCATATGTGTCACAATGACTTAATATTGATGTCAATATGCAATAGCCAACAAAACACACTGACATTTCAACTCAATAACTCTAGTGGCCAATAGTATGACCCAAAAGCAATACTTTAACAAAATTACTGAAGGATTAAATCTAGGTCAAACTGCCCTACTTTTGGCAATTTCATATCTCGCCCAACAAGATGTTTACACGAACTATATCGCCTGACTCCCTAACAAGTAGTACAGAAGAAACTGTGGTAAAAGAAAAACATTGATCAGAGTCAGGGAAGAATGAAATGTAGATCACACTGACCTACATATAATTAACTGATCTTCACATAAAGCAGTATCCACCTACCAAGTAACATGACTCAGTGGCTAACTGTACTTGGGAAACTGATGGTCATCACTTAAGTATAAGGAAATTAAAAAATGTTAACATCAAAGTTAAAGCAGTTATCATTGTGTAGAAGAAAAAAAATCCTCACCTGACAGAATGACCCATGAACCATGATGATACAAGATAAAGATGCATAATAAAGCTATATTTCAAATCCAAAGAGGGTGGGATAAAATAGTCTTGAAATACAAGGAAAGTAACACTTTAACATGGAGGTTAATCTAGGGTGTTGATGGGAGTAAAGACGGCTGTACTCGCTGACGAACGGACAAATGCACGGATGCCAAAGTGATCTCTGTCGAACCTCTGCCAACGTCCTTTAAATTCCAACATTTTTGTGTTGTAAAATTTACGATTTACATAACTCGTGACTGCCTATGCAAACACACTGTGCAGGATGATCCAGTAAATTCTCCACCTATCGGGCACGTCAATCACTTAATAGGGTGCAGTTAAGCATACGTAGGACCCTAAAAGTTTGATGCTAGGTAATATATCAAAGCAGATCTATCATAATATAATAGTACGCAAAACCACGCCATGTCATGGTATGTGTGTATGCGCAATTTAATGATAAAAATCATGAAAACTATATTTGTCTGAAAACATATTTGTATTCACTTTAATTTTGCAAAAAAAAAAAAAACAATTTAAGTACAGATATAAAATAAATTATAGTGTTTGCACTACACACTAATATATAATTATGCAACGACTAAAAACAAATTTTTGTCAGTGGTCCACTGTGATTACTGATCAGCCAGGGATTGATTGACATTGGCCTATCGATTAACTGAACAGCAATTGTCTATTGGTATTGATAACGTTGTTGAATAATAGAGCAAGCTGTAAATAAAACTGATTAGCAAACACAATATCCAACAGCAGTGGTGTTGCAAATGCAATTTGATGGCTAGAATTACCGAGCTGTTGTTCTTTGAATGCAATGGCAAGAACATTAAAAAGTTTTCGCGTAGAATGATGAACGATACACTATTAGTAAGCCGGTGGATAAAAGATATTTTAAATGATATTACACAGAGAACGATGATATTAATTTGAATGACAATTAAGCTGATTATATATGTAAGGTCAGCAAATATATATCATGAAAAGTTATTATTCAACTTGGACAATAACTCTCCTTGCAGATTTATTCTTTGGCTGCCAATTACAGTCTATTGTGCCCTGCCAAAATGGTCATTTTCTGCTGCTATTTATCGTGGCAATTTATTTAATCGATTACAAGTTTCATTATTGGTTTGAATTGCCATGTAGTAAGATCGTAGAAACGTACAGAGGGAACTAATTCTTTCAAGGATACATTGTTGGGCTTTAGAACTCAGCCAACCTTCTTTGCGATTATTTAAACTTTTCATCAATATATAACACATGCCCCTTTATTGATTCTTTTTCAATTTTATATTATTTAAAATTATGTCCTTAAATCATACAAATGATTTAGTTTTTCCAACACTTTTTCATTGTTATGTTAAGAGTTGGGTGTCTGTATTTTAGAATACGCAAAGGGTCTGACTACCAAGTGAATCAAATAACTTCTCCACGAGTCTAGCTTTGTAGTTCATTATTTCTGGTACACAGACTGCGCTTCCTACAGGGCAACGCATCTCTATCAAAACCCAAACATCGCCCAGGACCTCAGCCCCATACTAAACGGTGCAAAATCTATCATCGCCACCAGACCATGCTAGTTGACACGGCATCCTCACATCTACATGACCACTAATATACAAATGCTACGGTGACATACAACCGTTCACTAGCATCTAAACAATCACAACTTAAAATGTCACATTTCACTCTTACAGCTAACTCCAAAGGCAGAATCTTACGCCATAAGCACTCTGTGTGAATGGTTCCATTTAAAATTCAATGGCATTATTTAGGACTGATTTCTCTAACAACACACAAACCAATTCTAATTTTCGTAAATCTTGTTCAAAGCAGCAAATAAACAACTTCAAACCAATGCTTCTGGAAGTTAATACTGCACATGATTAATTCCAAACTATTTACGAAAAACAAAAGAGGCATCTGCCTTCACATACGAATATTAGTCAAATAATCATAACAATAAAATGTGCAACAACCGTAGAGCACGTAGCTATCTAAGTTATCTGTGCATCTTTGTCTATTAAACCCATTTCATGGTCCATAACCAAACCATTCAACATGAGGACACAACCGTTGCCCACCCTTCTGCTTAGCGAGAACTAGTTAAGGGAAGTTTATGTTTGTGTGTGTGTGTGTGGGGGGGGGGTCCATCCGAATGAGACCACAGTGCTAACACTCAGAGGTCATCGGACGTATAGATTTCACCACAATACTTAAATGCGGGGGTAAGGAACACATCCGAGGTGTTCTGATTGGTGTGTTATTTTGAATTCTTGTGGTCAGGATTCTCAATAGATTTAAAAACTGAAGAGTCATTTGACCCTTGACACCAAAATCTCAAGAGTCAAGATGAAAATCTCAAGAATCAAAACCTAAATCTCAAGAGTCATTTGTTTTTATGTCATGATCTCATAGCCGGGATTGTTCGTTATTCACGAAGCAGACTGATGCTTAAGATTTCTTACAATTTTAGGAGATTTATTCTCCTTCTCCTAAGAACTGTTACAAACTTTCTGTTTCTTTGGAGTCTGAGGGTCAGAATGATCATGACTGGCAGGTCGTTTCTGATACTGAGACAAGAAATAAAAGATACTTCTTTGAGCCATTGTGATTACGGTAATTAATACAAGCCAGTGCATGACAATTCAATGTAGAAGGAAGAGGTGTATATCTCGTAGTACACTGCAAAAAAACAAAAAAAAAAACATTCCAAGAGTATTTTTGGTTTCATTCACATGATCACTGACTGGTTATCACTGATGACATTAATTGTGATTATTAAATTTCACACTTAACAGGCTCTCAATAGTTTTCAGGTCCAGATTACTACCTGAATCATTTATATTGCGAAGAATGGAGAATGTCTTCCCTGTATCAGCATTAGAATGTGACCCTGACAAAACAACCACAAACTTAAATTTTCCTGTGGCCACAGGGACTTGTATTGTTGCTTACAATTTACCTATCAGTCATACATGTACTATATAAATACTACAAAGGAGGACACTTCTCTCTTTTTCGTGTGACCCATTTAAGAATCAACACTGATATTACAAGCTACACTTCGTGTGGTGTATTAAATTTGGTACCGATATTTAGCTCAGGCATTTGACTTTGTATGCCTACACAAAGCTGAACTTACTACCACACCTTTAAGGAATGCCAGACCATTTTCCCACGCTACCGGTTGACATAGCCATGATCGCGCCCGCTTAATATGCAGATACAACGCACTGAATGGAATTCTGCTCCCTTATTGGTTGACTGAAAATCAGATAATCAGTAGGCATACTACGTCATTTTCGGTCAACCAATGAGAGGGCCTTTATCCATTCAGCTCGTTGCACTTGCATATTAAGTGGCTGCGATCATGGCCAAGTACAATATAATCAAATTACAAATATTCATATAAAGTAGTTATTTTGTTCTTCTTTTGAATTTGGAACTTTTGTTCAGGAAATCAACTAAGTTTGGTTTTAAAATATGACAACTGTGTTCACTACTAAAGCAGATGAGAGAAAAATGAATTACCCGAGCATTTCAAAATAAACAATCTACTCCCTTCATTAAATGGAGCACATAATAGAGTTGGCTTTTGACTGCGGTGCATAATACATTTAATATAGTAATTTTCGCACATGCACACATATGTATGATGATTACATGTTTGAAAACAATATTGTACATTCATAAACATACCATAAATCAGGTATGTCAAACAGATATAGTATAGTAAAAACTGTTGCAATTCCCTTCAGCATTATATAAATTCAAAGGGAGTGGCATTCTACTAGCCAATAATATATGTTTGGAAATCGTGAAATGACCAAGTTGGATATCCAGTCTGAACTCTTTTCATTGACAACCAACTACTCCTGGAGTAGCAATAGAACATTTTTATAACGAGTGGATGACAGCCAATATGCTATTTAATAAGTGTTTTTTTGGTCCATGACCAATAGAGCTAAAAAAAATTGAAAAAATCTATTACTATCATCATTAAATTGTAACTTGTGGCACTGGCATGTTAGAAAACTTTGCTTTTAGGCTGCACTTTAATTTTCTTTATATATATATAGTTGTTTTCTAAATTTAAAATTGTGCATAAAATATTTAATAAGTTATACCGAATCATTGTTTGGTAAGCCTGGGAGCAGGCTATATCAAGCTATGATAAAAATAAAAAAATTTTAATTTATATTCAATTTTATTGAAATATAGCCATAAGGCACGTAGCAATAGATAGCAAAGCTTATGAACATACATACAAATGGATGAATGGAGGTGAAATCAATATTCTCACTATTTTATGTGTCAATAAAGAAAAATCACTATGGCATACAAAATAACTTATATAATGTAAATCAATACAATATTATTTGGAATTAAATATTGCAAAAGTCAAATAATTGCAATTTCTTTTTGCCTTTATTTTCTTGGGATTTAATTTATGCTGTACATCAGTCTGTATTGTAATGTTTTAACATACTGCAGTTGCAGTTCATAATTTCCAGGTCTTATTTGTAGATTAAATGTGAAAAAAAAAGAAAATAAACCATTGAACCCTCTCTCTGACTGAACCAATCATTTTTACTCAGCCAGAAGTATTTGTAGTTTTTCTAGACATTATATTTTCCCCCTACCTATATATCAGACTTTTTTTCCATACCAGTGCCAAATAAATAATATTTTTATAGCCGGACTTGCAAAAGTATCTTACCTTTAAAATGAAAACAATGTACAAATGGACAGAAATTTTGACAAATATCAGGGGGGGGGGGGCATATAATTCTCCAAGTAACCAACAAGGCTATTCACAATTATAATGGGAGGTATAATTTTTTTCTTTCATGTTTTTTAAAAAAAAATGCTTTATCTCACTTACAAAAAGAAATAAAGTTTATTATTGGATTATAACTATGTAAATAAAGGAAAACATTGACAACAATGGACTTGTGTAATAATAATAATGGGGCAATATGACTGATGTAATGTTATTTTGGGCACTTAAATATGGGTGTTGAAAAAAAAATACGGATTCAAATAAATAAATAAATAATGTACCTTTTACAACATCACAAATAATACACTGAATTCATGTTATTTAGTTAATCATTTAAAATAGTGTTGAAGATAACATTTTGAACAAGTGAAATAGATCAGTAGGAAAATTTTCATGCTGATCATGATTATTATTATTATTATTATCCAACGCTGTTTACTGTGCAATTCTTTATATTCAAAGGTTGATTACATTCATTTTTTGGCAATTTTTTCTT
Source organism: Margaritifera margaritifera (assembly GCA_029931535.1). NCBI lineage: Eukaryota > Metazoa > Mollusca > Bivalvia > Unionida > Margaritiferidae > Margaritifera > Margaritifera margaritifera. The sequence goes on from JAQPZY010000484.1 coordinate 66,811, forward strand.
TGGTTATTTTTGTTGTTGACATTGACATTGTATGTGAACGTAGAATGCTAATTAAAGAAACCTATAGACGATGCTAATTTACATGTGGCACGCAACGGTTCCCATAAAGTAGCAACAGGCGCCACCGCTAGAGGGCACTGGCGATCAAGATTAACATTTTCTCAAAATGTCAACCTCATTACACCATGTACTTTCTCCGCTTTCATATGTAAAAAGCCGACATTATTATATCCGAATGTATTCATGGTTGAAAGGTTAAATGTCTATAATTAGCGTATATGACATTGGGCCTTTTGTACAACATATTTGGCGAAAATAAACGAACACCGAATTTTTCAAAACGCAGAAAAAGTAAATAAACGAACATACACGGTCACCAACGCCTACTTTTTAAATACTTTGGAGTTCTTTTTACGAGAATAATGGTAAAATATGTGCGAATATTTGCGGAAAACCCACGAATGATGTCTTTTTATAGTTCACCCGTGCCCGCAAAAACGGTAACTCTTCATGGCACATGGGTACATACAAAATGGAAACAATGACAACACGACATAAATTGGGTTTAAAAACACACGAAAACCTGATTTTTATGAAAGGAATTAGATTATACAAATGTATTTGTCATTCATTATACCAAATTTATTACAACATTTTGGTACAACTTTTGTTGTGTAATGTAATTTCGAGATTAGAGATTTGAAGGGTGATACTGATAATGATATTGAAAATATGTATGTGATTGTGATCACTTAGATATTATCAATGTCAGGTCATCTGCTCTAGGTAGGATTCTTATATAGAGACACTAGTATTCAAATTAAAATGTTCATGTTTAGTAGGGGCGAAAAAGAGGTAAAAGTTAAACTTATTTTCAGAATTTTTAAAAATGAAAACAAATTCATTTAATACCATTTTTTGTGAATATCAATATGAATATTGTCATCATAAAGAACAGAAAATCGATCTGTAGTATTTCTCTATTTAAAAATAAACAAAAACATAATCATAACTATTTCTTAAGAACCAAATCAGTGCCAGAAGTAGAATTGTGGAAGTATTCAAAGTAAGTTATTTTTACGGGGTTTTTTTTCCATTGATTTTATTTGACAGATATGAAAACTGACCAAAAATATCTTATCATAACTAAATTCTAAAATGGCAATTGTTATTTACTAAATTGTGATTTCAGATCAATGTGTATATCTACAAGAACACTGTAATGCATTTGCACTATTGCTTTTAAGAGTAACATACAATGTAAACTTGTGTATGACTCATGATCATGGCATTTCATGCAAAAATGTTGGGGGGGGGGCGCGATAAAAAGGAACTGAAAGGCTTCAGAAGTACCTGGAACATAGAAAAAGTGAATTTATTCTTGAAGTGGAATGTTCACAAAACTTTTATATATAACCATATGCAAGAAATATGCAACTTTCAGCATGAAATAACATGTCAAGAATTTGCAAAAAGTGACCAAAGACCAATATTAACAATGGTGGATGGCTCATGTGTTTGAATGCTTCCTGTGAATTTATTTGAAACGATATCATAAAGATGGGTTTATTTTTTAATTTTGCACACTCAAATTATGCAGGAAAGGTTCCATTTTAACAGCAACATATATTTTCAACTTGTGTATAACTGAAAAATATAGTATTTCATGCAAAAACGTTGGGGGGGGGGAGGGTGCTTGATAAAAAGGCACAGGGGGGCTTCTGAATTACCTGGAACATAGAAAAAGTCTATTTATTCTTAAAGCTGAATGTTCACAAAACATTTATATATAAACATATGTAAGAAATATGCAAATTTCAGCTTTCAATAACATGAGGTCAAGAATTTGCAAAAAGTGCCAAAGACCAATATTAAATATGGTGAACGGTCCATGTGTTTGAATGCTTCCTGTGAATTTATTTTGAAAAGATATTATAAAGATGGGCTCATTTTTGAAATCTGCACACTCAAATTATGCAGAAAACATTATATTTTTGTATATTCTATAATTTTGAAAAAATAATCCCCTGTTGCTACATAAAACCCAGTGCTGTATCAAAAATGGACTCTTCCAAAGCACGAGCCACGAGGACTAACATGGCTGATGACATGTAGGCCGACCACAGTTTGTCGGCATGTATCGAAAGAATGGTGTTGCGTTGCATGTCGATAACAATTATGTTTAAATCATTCGTGCACGAAGCGAATTCGATACTTCTAGCAAATTTCGAGACGTTGACTTGAAAATTAAATTAGAAACAGACACGGGTATCATTCGCGATGCTGTGCGTAACGAATTATAGACTAGAAAATGAAGCAACAAGCACGGAAATCAAAGCCTCGAGACTACGTTTCACTTTTAAAAAGCAAGATATTACTAACAGTGGTCATTACAAGTTTAAAAATCGTCTTGCATATGCTTACCTCTTACAAACTCAACTTGCTCTCTACTGGGAATTGATGCACTGCTATACCATGACTTTACACACGCAATCTAAAATAATCCTACCCGTGACTATTTATAGATCCTAATAATTCCTTATGAGGCGCAGTAGCGGACAAAAGTTGGTCCATGAGAAAGTAGCTGTTGAAATTTCTATCTTGTGTGTCGACAATTCCAATTTCAAATGTTGAATCAAATTGTTTGTGCTTAAAGTTCCATTTTCACGGTCGAGGTTTTAGATTTTATCGGTTGAATTACACAGCGGTGGTTGAAAGCTCTATTTCCTGTGTCGAGTGTTTTCTATTGTATCTGTTGAATTACACAGCGGTAGTTGAACGTTTTGTTGTGCTTGTCAGAATTGCTATTTGTATATGCTGGAATGACATATGGGTGTTAAAAGGTACATTACACGATGAGAATGTTCACTTGAACAATTTAAAATAAATCAAGTATTAAGATGTATCATTTATATATTCAACTGCATTTTATGCATTTACAGTTTGAAAGTTACCATTCACTGGTCGAGAATTACTATGAACTTCGTCACTAGAGGTCGGTCTCGTGAACGGACCGCGTTGTATTGAAGTATAGAAGCTTCCCGTTGATTGTTTCTAATGGTGACCTGTAATAGAATGAAATATCTCCAAATATTAGTTATACTACTACTCTTTATTGAAGAAACTGTAACAAGTGAGCTGCAGGACTATATTTTTAGCATCTGTCATGATCTACAACTGTTACAAAATAGTGCTGAGGATGAAATATCTTGGAGTTCCTGGAACGAAGATTCGAAGACCATGGAAGGTTAATTATAATCATCGTTGGAATATTGCACGAGAGCAACACCCAAGTTATTATTATTATTATTATTATTATTATTATTATTATTATTATTATAAATTTGGTGCCCTACATGTACATGTATTTAAATTTGAGAGAAGGTGAATATGAACAACACTGATACGCAATTCTTCATCGGATAATGATACAGATAATTTTAATTTTCGATCCCTTCTCAGGCCCGCCGAGGGGGGGGGGGGGTGTCAATTGCCGAGGGACCTAGCCATTTCTAGGGCCCTGCCGTCAACTAAGTTATACAAAAATAATGAATCTTTCCAGAAAATATTAAAATGTATTCCTTGCAATAGTTTAAGTTATGGTTGATTACTACAGGTTTTATATGTAAAACTGCACACAGGTTTTTATAAAAAAAAAAAATTTAAACTAGTTTTGGGCCCAATGACCGCTCTGCCCACGGGTCAGGAATGTCTGTCTGCAGGCCTGTCCCTACTCCACTATCCTGTAAAACGTATTTAAATGTTGCAGAGGAAATATATATTCCAGTTTATGTTAGCTGGTGGGGAACATAGTCCTTGGACCCAGATATTTTGGACAGAGACAGTCTCTATCATAAATATCCGAGTCCAGGTCTTACATTGTAGGACTAGTGGGAAACCGCCAGGTCTTACATTGTAGGACTAGTGGGAAACCGCCAGGTCTTACATTGTAGGACTAGTGGGAAACCGCCAGGTCTTACATTGTAGGACTAGTGGGAAACCGTAACATTTACCCTCTTAGGCCTAAAATTTTTTTTTAAAAAAATATGTGTTTCATATTGCACTGGTTTTAAAATTAGGGTAGGCAGATAGGTATTTTTTTTTTTTTTTTAATTATATATAAATCAAATATAATTTCAAGAGCTTCAAAACACTGGGCAAAACCGGCAAAATTGGATGCACAAATCAATTTCGACAATGTGATTTTTTTTTGGGGGGGGGGCGGGGGGGGGGGGCGGGGTAAGTGCTAGGGTCGGCAATGAGAAACAGAGATCGTCGGCCGACCGGAAACATTTTTTTTTTTTTTGGCCCTTTCTACGTTAGTAGTTAGGGAGGGGGGGTACTGGGGGACAATGGGACATCCTATGTTAAAAACGGAAAAAAATGTATAGGGACAAGGGGAATTTAACATGGAGGTGGTACTTGGGGGACAAGGGTAATTTAACATGGAGGGGGCACTTGGGGGACAATAGGCATGGAACATGGTGGGCCTCTACAGGGACAAGGGGAATGGAACATGGAGTGGGCACTTGGGTGACAATAGGTATGGAACATGGGTCCTCTACACACACACACACACACACACACACATTTTTTTGCTTGAAAGGCAATCATGAAAATTAATCTTTTCTTGGTAAATGGTTGGCCCTGAAAAGGGCCGTTGGAGATGGTTAATGTTTTCTCCAACATTGGGTCAGGAAGCCTAGGAGGATGTTGGTCTTTTTCTTCTGGAGTGGTGGTGAAGAATCAGGCAGCCAGTCGGGATCTTCCATTCGCCTGAACTTGTCCTGGATTTTCATCCAGTTCAAATTCAGGCGTTGGAATTCCGGTTCTTCTTGGCCTGCTCCTTTTTGGTTCTTTCTAGTGCTCACTGGGTCTTGATGTGGGCAGCTTCCTTCTCTAATACTTTCCTGAGAAGTAATTTCACAATCTAGAGGTTCACCTCTTCGCGCCTGACGCTACTGGGGGGTGGATACAGCCACCAATCTTCCTGGACTTTGTTTAGGAAGTATTCCACCCCTTCCAGTAAGTCTAGGGCCGTCTTGATGAACCCCACACGACAAGGGGCCAAGGAAGTCTTTTCAGTTTCCTTCACCAATACATCGTTCACCAGCCTCCTCGCTGAGGTGAGAGCTGCCAGTTGGCTGGTGACGTATGGCTTGGTGGCCGGGTATCTTCACCAACACTCCATCCTTTCCACCAAAGACTCCACACCACACCCACCATCACATCCCAGGCTTCCTGCAATAATTATACAGTAGTCATGTTGGTCTACTGGTTCAGTGGATTGTGAATGTTACGACTGATGATGATGAATTGTATTAAAGTCGTGTTCGCCCATTCGGGTATGTACGACTATTTACCTGCAAAGCACGCCGTGGGGGGGGGGGGATTTTGTGCTAAGCACACTATATTTGTGGTCAAGTGTGTTGCTAGTAAACGCACTTTTATACACCCCTCCATCGCTGCATGGTTTCCCCACAATTTAGGGGGTTCATTGAAGGCGCGATATTGGAGGATGTGTATATTTTGCTTTAATTTATACTTGTACATAGGACTAGAACCACAATGTTTACAGGTATATATGTGTGCGCTGAGCGCACTTAAGCGGTTAGGGTGGCAATGTCTGGAGTGGCAGGCGTCACGGACTAGGCAAGGCAGGCGCGAAGCGTGACGTGGATTTGGAACGCCAAGAATGTATGTGATCAAATTCTGCCCAGTTAACTAAGTCGGGCTGTCCCTATTACTAATTTTGTGTTAGCCACATTTGTTTAGAGTCAATCTACAAGATTTGATACAATTTTCCTATTCCCTAGCCATTTTAGAAATTTTGTGTACATTGTGAACTCTCAATTTTCCGAAACTTATATAAAACTTTTCCGGGTTAAAGTAGCCCTTTGTTAAAATTTTGTGATCTTAATTTGGAAACATTAAGTGATCGTTTTAGAACGGATTCAATGGATCGTATTAGATTTTTAAAAAATAGTATGTTTCGAAATGGGTTTTCAAAGCCGAACAGAAAACCCTAAAGCATTTAAGGCAGTTCTTTTGTAGCCCTTAGAAAGGCTGATGTGTAACCTCTGTAGCTGGAACCAGATAAGGCCTCAGGTGTTCGGGCGGCTCAAATTTGCGTCTGGTGCGGCCCTTCATGCTCTCTGGGTCGATAAGGTCATAAACTACAAGCTCCCTCATCGGCGGCCATACGGTAACGGGGTTTGCTGACATCTTCCATTGCTGTACTAATACATTTAAAACTAGTACAGCTAGCGGGATTGGACTCTCCAAGTACGCCTTTCCAGGGGCTAGAATGTTTTTTTTTCTGCCTTGGCGGAGGTGGATGCCTGTGTTTTGTTTAAAAACCCGTCACATCTTAGTTTCTTAGAGCATGCTGAGACCGTCCGGAAGTCTTATACATGCTGTTTGGCTGCTTCCCTATCCTCCAACAGCACGCCCAGTCCCATTTTCCTGGTTTGGTCGACGAGGTATTCCTTGAGCTGTTGTTGAGGCAATGGCGTTTGAGGCTCCTTCTGCTGCTTTTTTGCCATTGCTCTCGTTACCGGCTGTAATAACGTTAGTCGCTGTTTTTCCGTCGCCGTCTGCGTCGCTGCTGGTGTCTGGGCTTTTCTCCTCTCGGCATCTAGTTTCTTTGTTAATTCTTTTGCCTCTTGCTTTTTCTATTCCTCCTTCCTCTCCTCCTCCCTTCCCTGCATTCACCCTTGTTGAGGTGTATTCGTTGTTTTTGGCAGCGGAGATTGCGTCCTAGCTTCAGGCAATTTCGAGGCTTGGACTGGTGTAATTATTGGGGGTGGAGGAGCTGCTGGCCTGGGTTCCACGGTGGTGACGCTAGTTTTCGGCTGAGTATGCTCTTCTCGCCGCTTCAGCTGATCCCTCGCTTTTCCTCCATGTCCCGGTCTTCCTGGGGGGCTATCTCTATTTTCTCTAGTGTCGTTGGAATCCGCCTCCCATATAAGCAGAAGAGTGGTTCTTCTTGCCTGAGAGCGAAGGCTCCACCCTGATGCAGTCATAAGACTTAAGCCATGGATTGCATGCAAAGCGCGGGACGGTATCATCGTTTCCATCTCTAGTACAAGTGTATCTCTAGGTCAAGTGTTACTATATGTTGCTTGTTGCTCTACTGACTGACGAATATGGTACAACTGTGTGTGTGTTTCTTGAATTTGAGTCGTTTTCGCCCTTCGGGCATGTACGACTATGTACCCCCACAGCGTGCAAAGCACGCATAGGGGGGTTAGATGTGTGATTGAACACACTATAATTGTGGTCAGGTGTGTTGACAGTTTGCAACACACCTGACACTTTACTGATTAAGTACACCCCTCCAGCGCAGCATGGTTCCCCACAATTAAGGGGGTTAAAATAAGTGCGCGCTATTGGAGGATGTGTACATTTAACACACCCTACCATCAATGCATGGTTTCCCCACAAAGGGGGTTCGTTGAAGGCACGATATTGTAAGGTGTGTTTATACCTGTACATAGGACTAGAACCACAATGTTTACAGGTATACAGGTGCGCGATAGCGCACTTGTTGTTCGGAATTGCATCAAGGTCTCAGTCTGGAGTGGCAGGCAGCACGGACTAGGCAAGCGAAAGCGCGAAGCGTGACGGAAGCTGAAACGCCAGGAACGTACATGATCAAATTCTGCCCAGTTAACTAAGTCGGGCTATCCCTAATACCAATAAAGTGTTAGCCACTTGTTCAATTATGACAATACTTCAGGTTTCAAAGAATTTTCCATTTAAAGCGATTATTCCAGTTATAAAAATTTTGTGTACAAAGTGTACATATTATTTTCAAAAAAAATACCAATCTTTGAGTAAGAATTACTTGTATCTTTTTCGTATCACGCACACTACAATTTTGAGTTGTAATTTTTATACGGTGGTTCGAAATTGTTCAAATTTGTGTTTCTAAAATAGTATAATCAAAAGGGGTTTTAGAAAAAAAGCCAAATTGAAAACCCCATTGATTCAGGCAATGTATTAGCCCTTAAAAGGACTATTTAGCCCTTAAAAGGACTATTGTTAACAGCGTGTGGTCCCTGGTAGAGAAGCTCTGTCGTACTGCTGTGTCAGCTCTATCTTTATCGCAGCGCCCTCTTGGTAGCTCGCCTGCTGGTAGCACGCTGCTCCATGTAGTCGGCATTTTGGCGGGGGGGGGGGGGGGGGTAGGTCGACAGTTTGAAAACCGTTGGCCTGTACGTCAGCTTGGCCCCATACTTCCATACTTCATAGTTGTAACTGTAGTTGGGTGTTCCATAGCTGCAAACCAACCCTGCCTCCTCCCCTCCTCGTCCACTGCGACTCTCTCTACAGTTAGCACGTCTGCCACACGTCTGCTCTGCTCCACCGCTGCTGCCTGAATGACGCTGGTACGACTGCGGAAGGTGACGCTTTATATACTTTAAGCACGGACGTGAAGGAAAACAACCATTTCCAAAAAAAAACATACACACAACATCTTATCACACCTATAAAAAAACACAGACCCAGTACGCGGACCTAAAAGAAAGTATTTTTGATAACAAATTTTAATCAAACACATACACACACCACACATTTTATTTTTTTATTTTTTATCAAACACAAACACACACCACACAATCCCTTTTTTATTTTTTTATTTTTTATCAAACACAAACACACACCACACAATCCCCTTTTTATTTTTTATTTTTTATCGAACACAAACACACACCACACAACCCCTTTTTAATTTTTTTTATATTTTATCAAACACATACACACTCTATACAAACACACTCTACAAACACATACAAGGGAATGGGAGTGAGAAGACAAAGACAAACACACAACACACAAACACTTCAACTACGAACACATATATATGGAAATCATGAAAATTAATTTTGTCTTGTTAAATGGGTGGCCCTGAAAAGGGCCTTTTTTGGTGCACCTAGAGGTGTGGGCACCTCCCTGGTCCAGCCCTACACGCAGGACAGCTCTCACTCCATCTATTTCTATCTCCACCACCATGGTTGGAGATAGGGAAAGTCGACGGAGGATGGGTAACTTCAGTTTCCCAATCCTCCGTCATCATCTGATAAGGCCTGATAGGCTCCTTCTTCTCTTTTTCCTCCTCCTCCCACTTCTCCACTTCCCTTAGGAGGTGCCAGGCCACCTCTAGATGCACTCGAATCTGTCGTATCGTTTCTGTCTTATCCATCTTGATAGATAAAACTTGGGTAGCTCGACCAGATGATGATGATAATTGTATTTAAAGGCACAATAGTGCAGCTGAGAGTCAATTTTCTTGCAACCGTATTGGGACATTTGTGTATATCAATTAATTATATACTAATTAAAATGCAATTTTTGAATAATATCAAGCACGTAGAGTTTCTCATTATGAAATACGATCGCTCAGAAATCTTCGTACGAAGTCACACGATTCGACCATCTCCATCTTGAAAATCGCCTTCCGCAGTGATCGGCAGATCCCGGAAAGAATTTCGGTGACTTAAATTTGCATAATTATATGCTATAGTGTGTACACTGAAGTTGATGACGTTGAGCACAACCAGGCTACCAAACCGCCAATATGTCAAGAACGGTGAGTACGATCTTCTTCTGCTTCTAATCCCTTTCCTTTTTACTATTTATTTTGCGAGGAAACATTAAAAAAAAATTTAGAACTACGTTTTATAGTGATATTTAAATCATTTTTGTGGTACGAGTATGATTTAAATCGACGTGCTTAGTAAAATATTGCACAATTCCATTGATATTCGATTTCTTATAGATGCAAGTGACATATCAACTACGTAAGTGACTTTGTACATTCTGTACAAGAAAAAAAAATACAGATCTAAAGTAGGTGTCTTTACCAACTTAACATTGCAGCATCAAATGGAAGAGATAAAAGGAACGTATGCACTTATGACGACTACACAAATTGTAAAAAAATTCATGTTGTGCTTCTCAAAGTTAATACCTTACATACACTTGGTATTCAGTTACAATTTGTCTGGGAGTAGGAAACGAGTTGAGGTATTACATTATACGACTGGAGTATGGAATCCAGGTCCAAAAATACCATCAAATCACAACCTGGTGTTTTAAGTTGTGACTCTCCATTAGCACTATATTCATAGTTGAAAAGTAATTATGAATACACCAGTTGTCAAATTATGAAATACTTGTCAAAATATGAAATACTTTTACATATCAGAATTAATTACCGAGACAACTGGCCCACATTAGCAATTATAATGTTTAATAGAGAAGATACACACCCTATAATAAGCTCAACTGTGCAAAGTTTGTTATTTCTCAGACTGAAGAAATCAGCTCACTTTCGAGCTCAAGTCCAAAGCGGCCTTTAAGAGGGAGAGGAAGAGGAAGGACAAGGCGTGGAGCAAGAACTAGAGGAGGAAGAAGAGGTAGACGTGCCGTGCAGCATGAAGAAAACCGAGCTGACCAAACTCTGTGCATACTTGAAACAAGGCAGTCAAGAATGAGGGCAATTTTTTATATCATGCAAAACAAGTTTGATACATAGTGAAAAATGTTTGATAATTGGCAGATTCTAATATCTTGATGTCAGTAGGTAGTACTAGTGTTTTGCACAAGTTAGTGAATGCATATTTCCATTTAAGGACTATATATTGTACCAAAAACTGTATGTTTATACTGCTTTACTTGTTGCAGCCACTCACCCCCCAATATCATTTGATAAAGAAAGACCATTCACGCAGATACTGTAGAAAATACAGAGGCCACCTCCTGACACCAACTATAATACATGTCATCTATTTCCTCTTCGTCATGAAAGGTTACCCTTTCTATAAGGTGCAAAATGGTGTCCTTATAAGCTGGGAATCACTGAAGTTAATGATGTAGGGCTATTGGTCTAGCAATTCAAGTAGCCATACCTTTCAACAGGCCTCTTAAGTGGTTGAGGGAGGCCCGGGCCCATATGCCCTGGTTATGTTGAAATTTGGAAATGAATCAAATGTGAAAACCAGCCCATATAATTTACTATATAAAGATTTAAAAGACAACCTAGTATACAAGAGGATTTAAGAGATCTAAAAATAACTGGTAAAAATCGAGGCCTCTTAGTGGTTAAGGTCCTGGCCATATGCCCACCCCCTCACATTGGGCCTGCTTATCAAAATACATACAGTGATGTAAATAGATGCTTGTGGTATCTAAATATAAACTTGCTCAAATCTTTTCATATTTTGGTAGAAGTGATCTATGCAAGTTGCATCCAAACAAATATTTTACATTTAAGTCGACTTATCCTGAAGTAAAAAAAAAATATAATTTTTATTAAAAAATTATGAAATGATAACCAAAAAACCATGCAACCTTCCTTTGGAATTTAGTGATTAGACCTGAATAAGTAACCTGATAGCAGTTAAAATAACAAGAACAAACATTACACCTGTACAAATTTCATCTATCTATCAAGTCTTACCTAATAATGAGTATACTTTTATTTTTCTGTTGTAAATATGATGCACACCTTAAGGTGTTTTTTTCTGAAACCCCAAAATATATTAAGATAATACTCTATATGTACTATCATGGTAAACCTCATGACTTAAAGAATACTAAAATGTCCTACTTGCCTGAATTTAGAAGGACATGAAGACATACAAAAAAATTTCCATTATATTTTATATAACAATTTGGGTAACAATTTTAGTTGTCCAGGCTGCTGGGCATTCACTATTTCCACCTATGAACAGGTGATTACTGCAAATTATTTATGTAATAAGAATTTTACTTGATGCAATGAAAATTTTGAAATTTCTTTAGTTCTCACAAGAACTTCTATTCCTTGAGCATGTGGTTGCCTAAACTTACAGCTTTTATGTACACAATATGTATCACAAAAAGGACATGAATAACTTGAGAGGTATGTGGGCTGCATGACAAACATCTTTTTGTAAACATAATATGTGTAACAGCTGCATATGAATGTGAAACTTTTCCGCTCTAAAGATAAAATCAAGAAACTGCATACATTTACACACAGAATAAAACTATGGTAGTTAATCTTACAATACAACATTTGCAACCACTGAAGCATCCGTTGCCAAGAGCAAGTTGCAAAGATTGCTGATACCCGATGCAATTACACAATTGTGGTAAATGTTGAACTTTCCATGGTATTGTGATTTTAGCTTTAACACCTTTTTGACCACATACATATTGGAATCAAGTTGCTCAATATCTAAAACAACTCCCAGGAGATCTTAAGAAATGTGGAGCCAGACAGGCTGAGGGAACGTTTCCTACAGATGATGCAGTCTTTGATGTGTTGGAGCCAGGTCCAAGGCAGTGTGGTGGTTATCACCCAGCCCCAGACATAGCATTACCAGACTGGTGTGTGTGTGGAAAATGTAGGGAGATGCCCACAGACCTGGAAAAGGTGTGTTGTGAGAGACAGCACTACATATCACTACTGCCGGTAATGAACATATAAGCTTTGGTGTGGAATCTGTTAATGGATTATTCACAATATGCAAAAGAGAATATTTAATGTGAGGATTTGTAAGTAATTTTACAGAGACTGCTTACCAAAAATGAGACATGATTTGGCTATTTCTGTGCAACCACTATGAATGTATTTTAAAATTATCAGCCATGCAAACAGACATACAAACATATGCAAATGATAAGAACTGTACTTTGCAGTTGATCCTCATCTGGTAGATCTAGTAAATGTAGGATGATGATGATGATACAAGGATAAGGTTCTTCGTTGTGTTAATATTATCTTTATCTGACTTGTAGAAATGCTCGAAATATACTGCTACGACTCTATGGTCTTAAACAGGAAAAATAGAAAAACCAACAAGTTGTGTAAAGTTGAACAAATAATTTATTTGTCTTAAATACAGAATGAAAATGGAAAAATAACTTACATTATTGTGCTGATGTACCAATAGACTTGAATAATGTTGATATGCTGACAGGCTTCATGTACCACAATTATATAATCCAAAGTGTCTTTAATGAATTCACATTAATTCCAAAATAGTCCGAACGTTCATGAGCACTTTGCAATTCCAATGAATAATTGAAATCAATAAATACTCTCAAATAATAATTGGACAGGTCAGGTCCTGTAACAGCCAACCAATCTGAGATCAGGTGAGCCACAATTGTTTTCTTTTTTTCTGTGGGTGGGGTGGGGGTGTGGCATGACCTGAAATTAAATCCCCTCCAATTCGTAGACAAAATTAACTTCTACACCTTCCAAGATCAAGAGGCCACAAAAACATGTTTACTGAAACGAAATAACCTCATTATAAAGTACAAACCTACAATGGACAACATTAGCTATTTAATGTTTACTAAATGTGGGGGACACACAACATTTTTGAGGGACAAAGGAAAATAATAGTACATAATGCACTAATAGTGCTATAAAAATAACATAATCATATTTGCCTTGACAGTTTTGCAACCTTAACTTTGTGGACTGCACTGGACTATCATATTTTCCCTGGACACTTACATTATTGCAATACATATTTTATCATGTGCCCAAACAACTCATGAAAAAATTAACATGTTTGAATATCTGGTTAACCTGAAATGAGCTGCATCATGGAATTTTCCGTTCCGGATCTTGCTCTTACTTAACTATGGTATACACTCATTATCTACCAGCATTTATTACAATAAATACCTATGTTTTCTGAATTACTTTTCTTTCCAACCAACAAATCATTAATTAAATGACAAGTATGTGTATTTGCACAAATTTAGTCTCTTTTGCCATTATTTCAACCTAAAAATAAGTAACTCTTCCTTTCTGTAGGGGTGACTTTAACCTCAAAAACACGTGACACTAACGAACGTTGAATACTTTATATTGCAACTCGTCTGACTACCATAAACATTGAATGTTTTTATTGCCAGATTCATTGTTTTAAAATAGATATTCATTGCCATCTTGCGGTTTTTACAACCTTTCGCAACTTTGGTAAATTGCTAGCGCAAAGAAAGACATGGATGGACATCCACTAATGAAAAGCTGTAGGTGTATTTTCGATTTATTCTGATGGAAAAAGTGCAGAGGGTCAAGATCTAGGGGACATAGGACAAAAAACTGAGGGATAACCGTGAGCCAGCGCTCAATGTGCAACACTGGACATAAAAAATACAACAAATAACTAGTTGAAATCCTTTAAGAGATTAACATTGATGTATGCACTAATGGTATATCTTGAGAAACAGTCATCCTCTAAAACACATTACTGAGCAATACAAGGATATGAAAGCATATAGTTACAGCATTTCTTAAAATTTAAATTTGTAAAAATGGAAAATAATGTGGCATGTGAGATACCAGAAACTGCTAAGGGTCTATTCTACAAGTGAAAATTTGAAGGGGGGGGGGCACCCTATCCATTTGATAAAAAAGGGGGTAACTTTCCATATATATGAGTGATTTAATGAAGAAATAAAAGCCAGACTTGAAAATATGATAACGTTACTTTCACCTATTCAGTTGATTTTTGGGCTCAACATTAGAGAAATGAGCATGAATCCCACAATCGCATGTCCTAGAAAATACCATTTTAATGCAGTATGCCCCTGAAAAATGGCACTAGGGGAATTAAAATAATAAAAATGATAATTTGCTTAATATTTAATAGTAATAGAGTTTTACCAAGTCTGTTAATTCCTGATGTTGAACAGTGTTGCACCTTGAGCGTGGTATTGCAGGTTACCTGCAATTTTTTGTTTCATGTCCACCAAAATCTTGACCATTGTATGCCTACTATAATCTATTAGTGCACGCTCAGTGACATCCATGTTGGCGCCAGCAATGTCCAAAGTTTCTAATGATGTTAAAAACTTCAAAACGGTAATTAATGTCTATTTTAAACAACATATTTGGCAATAAAAAGATCCAAGGTTTGTGGTCTAGTCTGCCAACTTGCAAAGTAAAGTCTTTGATGACTGCTAGTGTAACATATTTTTGACGTTAAAGGCAACACTGGTTGAGTGATCTGCACCTTAGTTGTCATCAGAAAACTTGCAGACAAAAATTACTGCCTGGAAGAACATTCAACGATCTAACAGACCCCAACAGCAAAAAGAAGCAGAACTCCTGTTACGACAAGCGGTTATCCCTAAAGAGACCGTTTGTGGCATGTCTCAAATGCAACAACTTCAAGACGTTTTGGCTCCTCACTACACTTTGAAAGTTCACCCTCAAGAAGTGCGCGGAGATATGGTGTTTCGATGCCCAAATTTCCCCGAAGGAAAATACATTCACCTCTGTCACCACCAAGAACATTTTGATACCATCACCAGTATCACCGGATTTTTAGGATACTCTTACTACTGCGAGAAATGTGACCAAGGGTTTAACAGTCGAGAGCGACACACTCATTGCGGAGCAAGATGTCGGGGCTGTTTAGCGTACAAACCATGCTTTCCTGAACAACAAGGTCACATTCATTGTGAGACGTGTCGACGTAGTTTTGTTAGTCCTTCTTGCTACGAACAGCATCGCAAGACACAAGGTCACCAACAAAAATGTGCTTGCGACTTATTGAAATCGTGTTCCACGTGTGGACAGCTAATTCGAACCAATGACCCTAAGAGACACATTTGTGCTGGAAAAAAAAGATGTTCTATTTGCAAGCAGATCGTCGATTTTGATCATCAATGTTTTATTCAAAAGTTTGACAAGACAGAGAAGAAAGAAATAAAGAAGAACAAGAACCAAGTGGATTTCATCTTCTTTGATTTTGAATGCATGCAAGAAACGGGTATTCACATTCCTAATTTCTGTGTGGCTCATCGGGCTTGTGATCAGTGCATTCAAGAAACGATTCACTTTCACTGTCCTCATGTAGTCGGATTCCAGGAGGACGTGAAAAAATCTTTCGTGGGGTTAACACTTTGTCTGAGTTTGCTGAATGGATTTTAGACCCTACCACCCACGACAGTTGGAGCGAAGAAGACATTCATCGTTACGGAGATTGTCATCGGTATGCGACCGTCATAGCTCAATTTTTCGGGATACGATGGGCAGTTTTTGTTAAATTATTATTTGAACCATAGTACCGAACGCCCTGAAGTCACCATGAACGGAAAAAACTCATCTACATGAAAGTAGGACAAGTACAGTTCAAAGATTATAGGAGTTATTTGGCCATGCCTTTGAGTCATATGCCAAATACGTTTGGCATGACAGAAATGGCCAAAGACTATTTTCCTCACTTCTTCAACACGGAAGCTAATCAACATGCTGTCCTACCTCTTTTACCTGACCTTCATGATTACGACCCCGACGGAATGCGCCCCGAACAGCGAGAAGCCTTTCACACTTGGTACCGCGCTCACCGGGCCGATCCATTTGACTTTCAAGAAGAGATGTTGAAATATTGTCGATCCGATGTGGATATTTTAAGACGTTGTTGTGGAAAGTTTCGAGAGTTATTTCTCGATCACGGAGAGGTCGATCCTTTGAAAGATGCGGCCACCTTACCCAAAGCTGGTTCCTTAGTCTACAGGCAAAATTTCATGCCCGAAAACCAACTAGCCATCATCGACTCTCTTTGCCAGTCGTCAATATTCGGTCAAAGCTTTACGTTGGCTTCATTACTTGTGTCAAAAAGAAGACAAATGGATACAACATGCTAGAAACGGAGTAGGAGAAAAGAAGATTGGAGGTTATTCCATGGATGGATTTGATTTAGAAAACCCGCAAACAGTGTACGAGTTTCAGGGTTGCTTGTTTCACGGATGCCCTACTTGTTATCCTGATCGAGAGATGAAAAGTCCTTATTCAGATTCTACCATGGAACAGTTATACGAACAGACTTGCCAACGACGACTCAAGTTAGAAAGTCAAGGATACCAAGTGGTTGAAATGTGGGAGCACGAGTACGATCGACGTTTGAAAACCGATCCTGAATTTAAGAACATTACCCAAAGTTACGACGTGGCCGACATCGAACCTTTGGATCCGCGCCACAGGTTATTTGGAGGAGGAACCAATGCCACTCGCTTGCTGTACGACGTAGAAGAATTCCAAGGAGAAGAAATCAAATACATCGACGTGTGTTCTTTGTATCCTTGTATGTGTAAATATGCTCGTTTTCCCACCGGTCACCCAGAAATCTTGACAGAACACATTGACGTGGAACACATTCGTCAATACGAAGGATTAATCAAATGTAAAGTCTTACCTCCGACCGACTTGTACCATCCATCTTACCTCACCATTGCCAAGGAAAACTGATGTTTCCTTTATGTCGGACGTGTGCCGAAACGTGCAACCAAGATCATCCCTGTCACCACACGGAGGAAGAACGGTCTTTGACAGGAACGTGGGTTAGCGCCGAATTGTTTCGAGCTCTGGATCGTGGATACCGTTTGTTGAGAGTGTACGAAATCTGTCACTATTAACTATACTTTAGAAGAACGTATTCGTGGTTTACCTTTGGAGCTACGAGAACGGATTTACAGAGAATTGGTTAAGATCCAAGTGAAACGTAAAGAACAGTTACATCCTTTTCGACAGACATGTTGTAACCATTAGTATCTGAATGTGATAAGACATTTGATTTGGGCCAAGATATTCAAATGGTCAGACATTCATGAAAAACTAACCGACAACTTTAAGAGTTTGGATGGTACCACCTACAATGTGGCAGTGGAATATAGAATTCGATGGAACGAAGTGAAGGAAAAAAATGTGACTAACTGACAAGAATACCAAAAACTGTTACAAGAACTGTCACCTCAAGACGAATCACCTTTACGTCGTTTGACGTTTGATAGGATAATCACTGATGATTGTTTTGGATATCCTTTACCCACCGATTCCGTTTGGTTGGCGTGTGAGTATTTTGTTACCAAGAAGACCACTTTAGAAGACCGCATTCGTGACTTGCCTTCGAAGTTGCAAAAACGGATTTACGATGAGTTGGTTCAGATTCAAGTGAAACGTAAACTCCAATTCATTCCTCGATTTGCACACTACCGTGACTTTCACAGTATCAGAAATCTGATTCTGGACAATAACTATCACCGCTATCGTGAAGAACACAAAAGAGAGTTACTTCTTTCCAAATCGGAAACTTTACCAGGACACATTCGTGGTTTGCCTTTGGAGGTGCGAGTACGCATTTACCGAGAGTTTGTCAAGTTACAAGTGAAACGTAAACTCAAAGTCATTTCTCGAGCTGTGCGCTGTGCTTACTTCCAAAGTATGAGAAGACTGATTTTGGGGAGATTGTTATCGCTGGCACTACCTTGAAGGAGACTATCACAAAAGGTACCAACCTTGGGAACCTGGATATAAAAACCCGCCACCCAAGATACCTACCTTAGCCATCTCACCCTATAAAGTCTCACCATGACTGATCTGTACTCCTCACTCGTGAAACGTATTCCGTGGAAGGAAGTCAACGATCGTGTTCAGACCTTAGAGGATTATAAAGACTTGATACAAGAATTCTTTCCATTGAATTTTGGACGCTATGTGGTGTGTGTCTTAGTGACTGCTTATCTTGGAATTCGTTTTCCAGGACATTCGTTGTGGAGTATTTTTGAGGACAAGTGTTTGCCTTGGATTATTTTGGAGGACCCGTGGTTGTTTTGGACTATTTTAGATGAGTCCAAAAAAAAACAAAACAATATGACCATTCATGCACCACCCTTAGTAGAGGATTATAAAGACTTGATTTTATCAGTACACGAAAGAAAAATTGTACTCAAAGTGTTGAGAGTGGTGATGAAAACAAGTGAGGTACCTCCGTGTGAAGAAGACATTCGTCACACTTTTATATGTCTATAAAACATTTCATGAAGTTTATTTTGCTAGTGAGTTACACCAACAACTTTTCAATTGGAAAGATGTACGTCACTGGAGAGGTCTTGGTTTCCATGCTTGGCTACAAGAAGTGGCTCAGTTTGCCAAAGATTTGGCAACATGTCCATAAGTCTCCAAAAGAAGTGAAATGGGAACGACTGAAAGAAGAAGAAGAACCTGACACAGCAAAGAAAGACGACCACACTGTTGTCCAAATTCAACCACCCCCTGAGGAACACAGCCCTTCCTTACCGCCGTCAGAGACATTTCATTCTTCTACCAAACCAAAGACGACCAGAAGATTGCCAGTGCCTGGGTCTTCCATTCCTAGGACACCAGAATGTTGTACATTCAATTGTTTGTACAGAACTTTAATTCTTTTAGTGGTAGCCTTAATCTTGTACATAACCATTTATACCGTTTGCATTTTTGTCCTTCCTGACTTGTAAAAAATGTTTTTGTTGTGTTGTTTTGTTTTTAAAAAAAAAATAAACGTGTATGAAACGTATAAAATGTCTTGGGTTTTTTGTCTTCTTCTCAAAAGTATTCTTACTTCAGTCATGGCTACATCTTCTTCTGCCTCGTCTACCTCTTCTGCTTCTGTAGTCAAAGTGATTGACGAAAAGTTAGATCGTCCCAGTTTGGACGCTTTGTATCTGCGGCATCCTTTAAACATGTTGATTGCTGGACCGAGTGGTTCAGGCAAAACCGAATTTGTCAAACGTTTGATCTCAAATCTCATTTGTTTGATAGTCCACCTCAACGCATCGTCTGGTGTTACAAAGAGTGGCAATCGTCTTACACACTACTCCAAGAAAGTCAAGGAGAGGCCATTTCGTTTGTAGAAGGCATTCCTCACGAAGACGATGGGATCGTGTCTGACGTGAGTCAAACACATCTAGTCATCTTTGACGACATGTTAGGAGAAGACGAAGAAGAAATTAAACTTTGGTTTACACGAAAAGGCCACCATCGAAATGCTAGTATTGTATACATTACTCAAAATTTATTTCAACAAAGTAAAGCCCATCGTACCATCAGTCTCAATGCTCATTACGTGGTCTTGTTTAAAAGCCCCAGAGACAAATCTCAAGTGCACGTGTTAGAGAAACAGTTAGGCACTCCTTGGTTGAATTATGTGTACGACGATGCCACTCAAACCCCTCACGAGTATTTACTCATTGATTTAAAACCGACCACTCCCGACTATTTGAGATTTCGTGCTCAATTGTTTCACCCTTGGTGTCAAGAAGGAGGTCCTGTCATTTACACGTCCCCTTCAGTCACACTCTGAAGAAAAAAACTATAAAAACATCCACTACGTCATTTCTGTCTCACAGTCTTCGAGATGACTTCCTTTCAATCTCATCCTCCGGCTAAATTGATTCGTGCCTTGTATGGCAAAAATGCACAAGTCCGTGCTCATTTGTTAGAAGCTAGTCTTAAAGAAGTGTTACGATGGTTTACTTTGACGGCACGTCAATTACTGTAAGGCATCATTCACATTCCTCATCAAACTCAACGTTTTTTTTCAAAAACATAAAGGGGCGTTGTCACAACTGGCTGATCCTAGAATCGATCCACGGACTAAAAAACAAATTATTTTAACCCCTGGAGGAAGCGGTTCTTTAGGAGGGGTTATGATTCGTTCCCTTTTGAAATGGGATGTTAATGCCCAAGCCAAAAAACCCAAAACACCAAAAAAGAAGAAAAGTCCCAAAAAGAAAGCCACAAAAAGAAAAGCCCTAAAAAGAAGAAAGCCCCAAAGAAAAAGAAAAGTTCTGCCAAGAAGAAAAAAACACCCACCACTGCAAGGAGCCGCAAAAGAGGTACTGCGGCCAGGACGCAAACGTACACCCGCAAGACACCACCACAACAACCAGCAGTGACGAGGTCTCCTTCTCCTTTTGCGTCCACATCTTCATCTTTGTCTTCTTCACCACCCTTCAGGATGATGCCTGCCAAACCGGACTTAAGGTAAGTGTTTCCTAATTTGATGCAAAAATGGAAACCTATTTCGAAAGTCACCACTCCGGGACCCTCGACTTCGGCTGATTTGGCCATGGCAGCAGCCGCCAACAAAGTACCGTCCCCTAAAAACAAAGTCCAAGAAAGAACCGGCGTGTTACAAAGTTTAGTGGATTTATCCGAAGAAGAATTGAGACGATTTAGTCCATTGAAAACACCTCAACGTTGAGTGAGGCCTGTCATGAAGATGGTACGTCGTGCAGACAATCAGTGGAGACGTGTTCCACTATAAAATAAAAGGGTACCCTGCCAAAGACTTCAGACTTGTTTCTACCCACTAAAAAAGATGACTCCCAAACGTGCACACCACCGCCACCAAAAAAAGAAGAAAAGTAAAAAAGGACGACTTCCACCTCGTCTGGCGAAACATTGGGACGTCTTGTCTGTCCTAACCAAATCCAATCCTCCCATGCGAAAACAACTCATTCAAACAGCCCCTAAAGAAATCATCGATACCGTGTGTGAATGTTGTTTGAACGTTTTGAAAGGAACGGTACCTTTGTCCAAGATACAGAAACAAAAATTAGGTAAACATCTCAACGTTCTTCGTCAAATGGTGAAAAAGAAAATTCCTCTCCAGCAAAAGAAAAAAATGTTGGTGCAACGACGAGGATTTCTACCTATGCTGTTAGGACCGTTGTTAAAAATAGCGGGTTCTTTGTTAGGAACGATTGCTGGACCCCTTTTAGGAGGTGTCATGCGATAAAAAAAAGAAGATAAAAAGGACCACCCTTCTCTGAAAAGACCACACATTTTTTGTACCTTTGGATGAAATGAAAGGACGAAAACTGACTTTAGTACCTTACAAACGATGGATGGAATTTCATCGTTGGAACGAACAACGGATACCTCATTTACCACCCAATCCTAATCTCAAAGCAATGTCACAGTTACAACAAGAATTACAAGCCCTGATGGAACGAAGCGATTTGTCTGAAACAGAAAAATCGCAACGGTACGGTCAACTTTTACAACGTCTGCAACTCTTTCACCAAAAAGCTGTCGACGAAACAGCTCCACCCACTCTGAGAGATTTTAAGACGATCATGAAAAGCG
This sequence comes from Margaritifera margaritifera, assembly GCA_029931535.1. Lineage (NCBI taxonomy): Eukaryota > Metazoa > Mollusca > Bivalvia > Unionida > Margaritiferidae > Margaritifera > Margaritifera margaritifera. The sequence goes on from JAQPZY010000484.1 coordinate 88,739, forward strand.
AACCTAAAGTGACCACCACCACTAAAACAGACACCGGCACAGGGATGACCGTAAAAGAAAAAGAAGAAGAAGAGTTATAAACTCCACCTCTTAAAAAAAAAAGTTAGCTACACCGGGTTGGATAAAAAAGATGATGTCTACCCCATTGCCCTCAAAAGTGAAAAAGGAAGAAGTGAAGACAGAAGTCAAAACAGAAACCGATGATCCCTGTTCAAACAACATCCTCCTTTACACCAGTGGCTCGTCGGACACTTAAACAATCCAAAAAGATACCCCACGAAGAAAAGAGCATTGGTACTTGGTTGACTTATTCTTGAGGAATCATGGAGAAACTTTTAGCTAGCCTTGACTACAATCCTGGTCATGCTGCTGGTTACTGAGGAGTTCAAAAATTGTATCGAGCTGCCAAAAGTAAATTGAAAAGTGTACGATTGCCCGAAGTACGACGATGGTTACAAGAACAATCGACGTACACGTTACACAAACCCATTCGACGTAAATTTTCTAGAAGTTCAACCCAAGTGGAAGGCATCGATCATCAATGGCAAGCCGATTTAGCCGACGTCTCTCATTTGGCCGCCTACAATCGTGGACACAAATATTTGTTTTGTGTCATCGACGTGTTTTCCAAATTTGCTTGGGTCGTGCCTTTGACATCTAAAAGCAGTACCGAATTGGTACGTTCCTTAAAATTGGTCTTGAAACAAAGTGGTCGTCACCCTTTACGATGGCGAACTGACAAAGGCACCGAATTTCTAAACCAAGCTTTTCAAAAAGAATTGAAACAAGGACAGATTCATTTTTTTACTACCGAAAATCCTGAAACCAAAGCCAGTATCGTGGAACGTTTTCAAAGAACTTTGAAAGAACGCATGTGGAAATATTTTACGCATCAACATACTCTCAAGTACATCGACGTGTTACCTCGTTTGGTCAAAGCGTACAATGAATCGCACCATCGAAGCATCGGATGTGCCCCCGAAGAGGTCAGTCCTGAAAACGAAGTGACTGTGTTTGATAAATTGTTTGGTACCCCTAAATGGAGACCTCAGAAAAAAACCTTGCTGGAGTTGAAGACGGCAGATTGGGTTCGCATCGGAAAAACCAAACGCACTTTTGACAAAGGCTATTTGCCTAACTGGACCACCGAATTGTTTCGTGTCACTACCCCCGTGCGTGGACGCCATCCTCCCGTCTATAAACTGGAAAACATGCACGGTGAAGTGCTCAAAGGAACATTTTACTTACCTGAGTTACAACGAGTGACCAAATAAGAAGACGCCTTGTACGACATCGAAAGCATTCTCGAACAAAGAACACGCAAAGTAGGCAAACGTCGAGTAGAAGAAGTCAAAGTACGTTGGAAAGGATATCCTCCTAGTTTTGATTCTTGGATTGCTGCTTCTCAAGTCGTCGACTATAAAAAGAAAAAGGAGAAGTAACCTAACATGCCATTCAACACAACCACGACCTCGACTCCTTCGCAGAGTTCTTCTCTTCAAGAATTACAAAAACAACCGCTCTGGGTGTGGTGCGGAGAACGTGTGCCTAAAAATCAAATCGTCTTTTTCTGCCAAATTTTTGTAGTGTATTGTGTCATCGGAGCAGCTTTTGCCAATTTGAGTTTGCAACAAGGAGACAAACAATTGTGGACCATCATACTTAGCAGTTGCATCGGTTATCTTTTACCCAGTCCCTCTTTGAAATTTACAACGACGACGGACAACAGCAGCCACAGCAACCACGGGAGTACGACCAACGTCAGTCCACCTTCTTCCAGTCACCATAATACCACTCCTCTTTTGGAACCCTTTGAACATCCTTTGAATTCGAGTGACTCCTCGGAGACCAAAACCACTTTGGACCTACTATGAATGACCAATTTTATTTAACTTTACCTAGTGACAGTTCCATGGATGTGTTTCCCAACAATGTCTTATGTTGTTTCACGGCCAAATTACCTCAGTCCATCCAATTAGATCAAGATGCTCATTGGGAAGTGGCTTTGGTAGAAATCATTCATCCTACGCAAATCATGAGCATCAACGAAGGTCAAAACACTTTCATCGTGGAAATCTTGAACAATGGAGTGCATGATGAGTTGGAGAAAATTCAACCTGGCCTTGAGCATTCCAGAAAGGTATTCACGAAGACCACTCCTCCCTTTGCGAGCCATACCATGAGAATTCCTAAGGGGTATTATTTTAGTGCTAAACATTTGGTGGAGACGATTCAAGCCGTCTTCGAAGCTCAATTTGCCAAAGCCTTGGAAAAAAAAAATGGGTACGAATCGCTTACCATGATGTGGCACGCCGTTTCATCTTACATTTTTTCAAAGATAGGGGGGAACTCATTGACGACAAAAAAGACACAATCTTACCCGAGCAGGACAGAAAATTCATGACCATTGAATTTTCTCCTGGGTTGTATTCTATTTTGGGTGGAAATAAAAAGTATACTAATAAAAAAGTCGCAAGTAACGTAGAATTCGGAGATGGTTTTAAAACCCCTATCGAATTGAACGTTGGACTAAATTTAATGTTTGTGTACTCCGATGTGGTAGAATACAACGTGGTGGGACACACAGCTGCGCCCTTACTGAGAGTCATTCCTTTCAAAGTGGATACTTCTGCTGGTGCGTACACGTTTCACGTTCACCGTGAATTTGTCCATCCTCATTATCTTCCAGTCAGTAAATCGTATTTTGACAGTGTCAACATTAGTATAAAAGGAGATTTGGGACAAGATGTGCCATTCATTGACAAAGGAAAAGTCACGGTGAAACTACATTTTTGAAAAAGTTCTCTAACGCCTTGTAACATCCAAAAAAAATGTATCCAGTGTACCGAGGAGTGGCTCGACAACGAGTACACGGTTTAGGAGATATGTTAAGATCGGCTTTTCGGACGGTAGCTCCTATTTTGAAACCAATGATGAGTCGAGGATTTCATGCCTTAAAAGATGCCGCTTTGACGCAAGGAAAAGAATTTTTGCAAAATGTCCTCATTGACAAACAAAATCCTAAAGAAGCCTGTATGAGAGCAGGCAAAAATGTGTTGTTAAACACTGGCAAATATCTTTTGGGTCTCCGAGAAAATCCTATAAATTCACTTCACGCTTCTGGCCCTGGCATTACTTCTTCCTCCACTTCACAGCAAGGACAAGGCAGAAAGAGACGACGACGACATCGAAATCCCTTCAAAGTTCATAAAAAACACACGGTAGTGTTCCAAAAAAGAATAAGAAAAGAAGAAGAACCGTCAGAGAATTAGACGTGTTTGATTATTAACTGTGAAAAAAAATGATGCACAGAGATTCATGCGAATGTACCAAGTCAGAACTGGATATGTTTACCATGCCTCCCACTATGATGACGATGCAAGAATCCCAATGGGTGGAATTTCATCCTGTATCGTCTTTGACGGAATCAGCTCCTATCGAATTTGAAATCAAAGGACAAACCGAAGATTACATCGATCTGAATAACAGTTACTTGTACCTGAAACTCAAAGTGATCAAAACGTCGGACAGTAGCCTTCCTGCGGCCGATGCCCAAGTGGCACCCGTCAATAATTTCATGCATTATTTGTTCAGCGGAGTGGATTTGTACTTGAATAAGAAACTGGTCAGCAGCAGTTTGGATACTTACCCTTACCGTGCTTACTTGGAAAATCTCTTGACGTACGGAAAAGAAGCCAAGAACACTCATCTGGATGATTCGGTGGTCTGGAAACCTGACACCTCGGAAAAGTTCAACGACACAGCGGTGTCAGTACCGGCGTGGCAAAACGCTGAAAAAACTATAATTCCAGCAGAGCCGCACAATGTGGGATTTAACGAGCGTCGAAAGAAAATCAGACAAAGTTTAGAATTGATGGATCGTTTGCATTTGGACATGTGGTTGCAAGAAAAGTATTTGTTGAACGGAGTAGATGTACGCCTGAGACTGAATCGCAGTAGTGTCGCTTTCCATTTGATGGCTCATGCTAACGAGTGGAAAACCATCATCCAAGAAGCCAAACTTTACGTGCGACGTGTGGAAGTCTTACCAAAAGTAGCCAACGACATCAGTCAAACGTTGAGCAAAACCACTGCCAAGTATCCTGTGCGACGAGTGGAAGTGAAAACCTTTGCCATTGCCACTGGACTCCGATCCAAAGTCGAAGATCACGTCTTCAAAGGACAGCTCCCCAAACGTTTGCTGATTGGCATCGTGAGTAATGCAGCCCTCAACGGATTCAACAATCAGAATCCGTTCGAGTTTAAACACTACAACGTCTCCAAGATAGAAGTCAGTCGAGATGGCAAAACGTTGTGTACCAGACCTTTTGAACCTAACTTTGAGCAGAAAAATTACTTGCGATCTTACTTGAACCTGTTTGAAGCCACAGGACAGTTAGGCACCAACACCACCCACGGCATTTCGTTCGAGGATTATGCAGGAGGGTATGCGCTGTGGGGATTTGATTTCACTCCGGACCAAGGCAGTGACGAAGGACATTTCCACCCTATAAAATCAGGCCCACTTCGTGTGGAACTTCAGTTTAAAGAGCCTCTACCCGAGACAGTAAACGTCGTCTTGTATGCAGAATTTGATAATACTCAATAAATCAACAGTTTGAGATAAGTGATTCTAGACTATTAGAAGAAAAAGAAAAAAAAGATGCAGCACGTAGAAGATGAACCTATGGAAATAGACGAGGGATTTTGTGAAGTTATTCAACAGTCACAAACTACCACGAAGGATGATGATGATGATGAGGAAGTCATTCATTCAGAACCTAAAAAAGAAGAAGAAAACAATACAGTTCCTGTGTTTACTGGATTTATTTCTCGATGGCCTGAACAAGAAAAAAACAGTTAGTCTCCTGTTATGCTAAGGAATTGAGTGAAATAATTAACAGTCTAGTCCGAGAACATTGTCATGGATGTCAAATCGGTCATCCCAGCCAAAAACAACACGACCAATGTTTGATGATGACAGGCGAAGAAAAATTGGATGAATATTCGGAAAAGGCCTGGTCACAGATCTCTGAAGAAAAGGTGTTGAAACAATGGTATAAAGGCTTGATGGATTCTTCTTCTCCTCCACTTGATTCTCTGGAGATCAGACGCATCGAAGGGCTCATTCAACAGAGTACAGAAATATCCGCCGTGAATATTCGTGGAATTACTTGACACACCCATTCAAGTTTAAAGTCAGGTGTGAATTGGTGACTCATTATTTCCTGTGAAGAAGAAGAACAAAAATGGATACCAGGGAACTTCATTAACTGTTGACTCGCAGTTCTTACACTTCTTCTTGGAATCCTGTGGTGTGTGCTAAAGATGAACTACCTCATCGCAAACCTAAAGACGTTCATGCCTATGTCATCAATACCGACGACAGTCATCTACCAGGAACCCATTGGGTAGCTGTGTACTTTCCCAACGATCACAGTGGTGGTGGTGTGGAATTTTTTTATTCTTATGGATTACCTCCTTTGGAAGACGACATCATGAACTTTGTGAGAAGAAATGCCATCTCGACTCGATTCAATAATGTTCGATTACAAGGATCGGATTCCATGGTGTGTGGACAATATTGTGTACATTTTCTTCATCAACGCAGTCTCGGATATTCTTAAGAACATTTAGTGACTTGTTTTGATAGAGACTATGCTCGAAACGATGCTAAAGTAGAACGATGGTTTTGTGAACGTTATGGATATCTCTTGTCTTTAGCTCAGAAACGTAATGTGCATCAGAATGATGTCGATGTAGAAAAGTGGAAGTTTAGTTTACCTTCCCAACGTTGTCAACCCTGTAAATACGTTCCTGTTTAATATCTTGCTGATTGTTAGTTTTTTGAACTTTTTTATGTTAGAGAAGCTTCTTCTTGTTCTTCATTAAAAAAATATTGATTGTTGAAAAAAATATGGTGTTGTGTGGTTGTTTATTGAATTTGAAAAAAAATAATTATGTTCTGTCTCTCTTTCTATCGATCTGAAGTTACCTCTCTATCTATTTATCTCACTGTCGATCTGAACCCCATGTTTTCCATCGCGTCCGCGCTTCGAGCATATAAAGCGGTGCGTTGGCCAGTGTAGTCATCAAGTCAGTAGCGAACAGAGAAGAAAGAAGTCGAAGTTAAAACACTAGAGATGGAGTTAATTATTCCAGAAAAAGCTCTGAGTGCACTGAAAGGAATAGGCCTTTCAGTCGCATCAGGTTGGAGCCTGCGAGCTCAGGATAAGAGAACTACTCTTCTCCTGATATGGGAAAACAAAATAGAAGAAGAAAGGAGAATACCATATAGATGGCCTGGACAGGGAGTAAGACAACAACAACAATGGAGGCGTATTAGGCAGGCGCCGTCCACACATCAGAGACTTCCGATGTCAACTGCACCTCTCCTGGAACCAAGGATACAACCGCCTACTACATTAACTACAACATTGGCTACAACAACAACAACAACAACAACAGCAAAAACAGCGATATCTTCAGCTGTGAATGAAAGACCTCTGCTACCTGCGGTAAGCAGTCCGCTAAAAGGAGCTAGTCAAGCAGCAGAGGAATTTGGTAAGGAAAATAAACCTCAGCAAGGGGCCCCAAGACAACTCTCCCAAGGGGGGAAAAAGGGGAAAGCACCAGAACCATGTACCGCTACTATCCCAAAAACGGAGCCTCAAACTAGGGAGGAAAAAACAAAAAAAAGAAAAGAGCCGGCATGGACATTAGTTCAAGGTGGTAAACGTATATCACCCCTCCAGACATCAAAGGCAAGGGTACTACAACAACTACCGAAAGCTACTAAAACAGCAGAACCAGCCGCTTCAATAAGCCCTCAAAATTCAAGGTCACAATTAAATCAAACTCCGGAAAAACAGGCGGAAAATAAAGCAGCGGCGGAAGGGTGGAAGTCACCCCCACCCACCCCAAAATGTAGCCGGCGCCTGGAGAGCAGTGGAGACCCCACTATGCAGAATAAGGCTAAACAACTTTTTCATGATATATCGTTAACTTGGGGTATGCGTAGCCTATGGGTGGAAACAGAATAAAAAGAAATGAAGCCGTTCAGTTCGTCGACAATATCAAGATGGTCATCAAATCCAAGACTCAAGTAGATTATGGTGAAAGACAGACCAAAGCAAGCAGAGCACAGGCAAAAAAGGCATGCGTAGCCCTACAAAAATGGAAGGGTTTCGGCGAATGCCCATTAACAATAGCTGTCATGATTGCAAACACCTTGATGGCGTTCCACGAAGTGGAGATTGAGCCTATATCGTACGCTGGATGCTATCACAACACCACCGACATGGCTGATTTCATTAGTCAGAGCGCCACTAAAGAGCGAGACAGGAATATGACCGCCGATTACATACCGGAAGACCTGGAAGAGTATGTCTGTACATGGCTGCTACCTCAGCCACCCAAAAGTCCTTCTGAGTGCTAAAGAATTGCAAACTGCCTAATGGTTTTCACTTTGACTTGAAAACCTTTCGAAATATAACCAAATTTCAACACTAATATGATCAATAATCCACCGAATCCAACGACAACTTAATAATATCTGAGTAAGAACACAAAATTGAGTGGGTTACTTAAACCCAAATTCTTTTATTAACCTTTTTTTGGAAAACATATGTACACTATGTACACGAAATTTCAAAATTGATAGGATATTAGGAAAAATTTTTAAACTGGGGAAATTTGACCGTAATTACAATATGTGGCTAACACACAATTGGTATTAGGGACAGCCCGATTTTAGTTTAACTGGGTAGAATTTGATCATGTATGTACGTTACTGGCGTTTCAGCTTCCGTCACTCTTCGCGCCTTCGCTTGCTTAGTCCGTGCCGCCTTTTCCACTCCAGACTGTGTACTTCAAACAATTCGATCAACAACGTGCGCTACAACGCGCACACATATACCTGTAAACATTGTGGTTCTAGTCCTATGTACAGGTATATCAACACACCTTACGATTTCGTGCGCTCAATGACCCTCTCGTGGGGTAACCATGCATTGACTGTAGGGTGTGCTAAATGTACTACCTCTCCAATAGCGCGCATTCAATTTAACCTCCTTGTGGGGAATCATGCTGCGCTGGAGGGGTGTACATCTGTAAGTGTCAGGTGTGTTACGAACTGTTAACACACCTGACAAACTAGAAATGTGTTTAATCACATATTTGATCCCCCTGACGGGGGTACATAGTCGTGCATGCCCAAATGGGCGCATACGACTTTAATCCAAGAACAACAACAGTGTAGTCATTCTCGTTGACTCGTCAAGATCTCAACAGTTCAAGAAGATGGCCGCAACAAAGATTACTAAACTGAATGAAGCTATGGTAAACATTCAGAGGGTGAAGAATCATTTGATGGAAACCAACCTTGAGAGAAAGACGATGACGTTCATTCAAATGGCTCATGATCTGGTGGAAGAAGTCCTGAGGGAAGAAATACTTCGGCCATAGAGACCCCAATGGGGCTCAGTACCCCGCACATACTACTGATAGTTTTTGTAGCATTCAGTTCTGATGTTGCTATTATTATCTTATCCTTTATTGTTATTGGCTCCTCTTTGTTTATTGGTTTTTGTTCCACTCTCCCCTTCTGTAATACCTGAGCATATGTGCTGGGTCTGGAAGTCCCCCCCCCCACTCCTAATTTAAAGTGTTTCCTGGAGTGCTGATTTATATTGGATGGGGTCTGGAGCTATCCTTAATCTGATTCAAATCAGATCTCCACTGTCCTAGGTGATATCACGGTACCAATTGCGCAAGCCCGGGGGGAAGGGGGGGGGGAGGAGGGGGCGGAGCTTAAGGTGTATTAAGAAATAAACAACCAAACTAGCTGTGATTGGTCTATTATGTAAGAGTTGTAGTTTCTGTCTGGCTTAACAAATGTTGAGTCTCTTGGCAACATGTGAGATTATGTTAATTCATATGAAGATCAAATTTTGTATTTTTTTATGATTTGTTAAAAATGTGATACACATCACTGAAAATGTGTCTGTTGTGACTGAATAACTCTTACCCCTGTCTAGTTCCAGCAGAGTTATCTCTCTTAAATGCAATAGAGTACCTGGTTCTGTCCATGTCAAATTGACCATCTAATATTGCTCTCTATGACAGTGTGTGACACACGTGCTGAAGTATTAGAGAAGGTATATTTATTTCACCAAACATTAACATTAAGGTCAATGGAAAAACAACTGGTGCCGTGATACCAGGTGAATATCTGACAGCGACCTCTTTGGGGTCATATTCTGGTGACCTATGTTATTACCATAATCGCTAATTTTATCAGCCAATCAGGTGAAGTCTTATATTTTCGCGTTTGGGATACTGAGCAGTATGGCTGAAGAGCAAGACCCGTTAGACGAAGTGATCAAAAAGCAGCTTGGTTTATTCAAAATAGTGAAACTTAAGGCAGAGCAAAGACAAATCTTGGACTGTCTGTTGGATAGAAAAGACTGTGTGGCAATACCACCAACTGGATACGTCAAATCACTGCCGTATCAGATGTATTTGCCGATGAAAAGGACACTTGCTGCCGTCAACCCCAGCGCTAAGAATACGCCAGGAAGAATTATTGTATGCTGTCCGTTGGCATTAATAATGGGATCAAGTTTTCAGGCTGTCGAAGTTCGACTTCATTAAAGAGGCATACAGAGGTAAGTATTTAATGTCTAAATTATTTTGTCATGGAAAAGGTACCTATTTTCGGAAAAGACCAAAATCTCTTCGATCGGCATTTAAAGGTGCAAGGGACAGTGTTATGCACAAATTTCATGCCTCATCCACCCGCCTAATATAAAATTCCATTAAAAACAAAAAAAAAAAAAAAAAAAAAAAAACACAAGTGAGGTCACAAAGGTCCATATTTTTGGATAGCTATAAGACAACAAAACAGAAGAATATCATAAACTTAACCTGACAAGTCAATGGAAGTTCATAGCATACAAAGTTTATGCACCCCAACCCCTAATTTATGCATGCATTTTTCACGTCCGAAGGCCATTTTCGACACAAAGTAATGCTCACAGTGCAAACGCAAGCCCTTTCCCTTGGTGATAATTTTGAAAAACGTTGTGTACTAAATAGCTTGATGCAATTCAAAATAGTTGCCATCCAGGCAGTTTTTTGCGATATTCTAGTTGCCTTGAACCCACGTGTTTACTGCTGTGCAGTGGCTAGCTCTGCTTCCTAGCCGACTGTTGGTACTGCACCGCCTACATACTGTCAAGTAACTATGGGAGATGTGCATGCCTCACGTAAATTTCATGAACAAGACAAGCTCGAAACATCTAAGTCACAAATATATCCATATCTTTAATTATAAAACAAAATGGCTAAAACAAAAGTAACATCATAGCCTTAAGTTAAGAAATTTACGAAACTATCCCCTGCCACGTATACCTTTTCTTACTAAACAGCTTCATGCAATTCAAAATAGTTGCCATCTGGGTAGTTTTTGAGATACTCTACTTGCCTTGAACCCACGTGTCTACTGCTATGGGTAGCTAGCTCTGCTTCCTAGCCGACTATTGGTATTTCACTGACTACATATTGTGAACTGACTATGGGAGGTGTACATGACTCACATCAATTTGAAGAACAACACAAGCCCGAAACAACTAATTCACAAATATATCCATATCTTTAATTATTAAACAATAATAGCTCAAAAAGTCACATCATAGCCTTAAGTCAAGAAATTTGACAGGGGCCAATTTACTAAACTGTCCCCTGCCACCTAAGTGCAAGAACACCATTTCAGCTTCATTTGAGGGGTATAACCGTTATCCTTTTTGATGGAAATAAAAAGAATGGGAACTTAATTGAATTTTTCTATCACATATTGCTCATTATAGCGGGAACAAAGTATCAACCCATTATAAGAATATTCAGGTCAACACCCCCATCCCATAGCACTTAGTAATAATAAGAAATTAAAAGTGAAAACAGGGTCTCTCACAAAATGTGGTCATAACTGACAGTGGCCGTACACGAAAGGTTTTCGTGTAATAATAATAATAAAATATACATTATTTCAAGTGAGTAAAACAACAGTCAAACACTAATATTTCAAACAACTATAACTAAACTGCAAAGAAAAACTTGAAAATCATGCACAATTAAAGGACTGCCTCAGAATTTAGTCAGGCAATGCAAATTTGAGCAGATTTAATGCATTAATATATAGGTATCTATGTATCAGGTTGCTGTGGTAAATTAAGAGACCTTCCTCCCTCGATAAAGATCCTATTGCATATAATTTGAGTACTTGCCAAAGAATTAAGTACATATATGCCAATGGCTTCCTCTTATAGTTATATCCACAAAGTTCTATCCATCCAGCTTCGTTGATGATTTGTTGATAACTGGAAACTTTGAGAAATCAATAAAAAAAAAATTGAAAAATTACATACACTGTATCTCATATTATTACCAATATATTCATTACCACAGGTACTTGATGTTGGTGTATACCCATTTAATACTTTTAATATTATATAGAGTGTATCAGGGATGGTGCTGGCTTTAAAAAAGTTGTCGCCAAAAAAATCACAAATCTCAATATTTTTTCGCCAATTTTCATTAAGTTTCGCCAAGCAAGGAGTAAGTATTTTTCCATGTCTATTAATGTGGTAGGCAATGAAAATTGAAAAAGATGGAGTATTTATTACTTTATTGACAGCAAACAATACAATACCACAATATTACAGAATAAATCATTGTGACTGTTTTGTATGCTTATTGTTTTGCACTATTAAAATGTTGTTTCATAAAAATAATAAAATTGAATGACATATGAGTATGCATCGTGCCCACTTGCTGAATGGAGTTTCAAAGTCGAAGTCTCCTTCACATTCGTACGTGCCGATTCTCATTAGGTTCTCTCTCTTTGATGTACTTAAGACAAATTGTGTTGTTCCACTTAGTGTACTTTACCTATGCAAATTAACCTAATGGGCTCTCCCTCAGCAGGATTTGACATGACACATCACCCTAGCTATTGTGAGTCAATTCAATAAATCTCTGAAAGGTGTCTGTTTATAACTGACCGCTTTACCGTTTAATTGTCTTTAAACAGTTGTATAAACTGGCCGACTTTTTATCATATTAAATGATACACTGTATTCAGTTTATTACAGACTCAGTATTTGTAAATTTCTTGTGTCGTCTGAACAGTATGTACATGTTGTATGAGAATAAAGGGTAACCTTGGAAATATTCAATCGGGAAATACCTAATCGTTTGAATGTAAAATTCTTGAAGATTGTCCGAAAAGTATGAAACACATATCACAGAACATCAGTTTTAATTTTCTATCATATCTCAGCCACGGACGCCCAAATTCCCCCCCCCCCCAAAAAAAAGGATTAGCGGTCGATTGTAGCTATAGTATGGGTTCATTCCATTCTGAATCGTACACCACTGTATAAAACGTGTACATGCTAAATGCCATGTAAATATGAATTACATATTTTTTTACACCTTTTTTTTACCAAATCAGTGATGAATACAAATAAAGATAGAAATGTAAAATCAAATAGTTAATACTTTTATTGTAAGGCGCGCTGTTGTGATGTGGATCTATACTGTATTACCATACAAGATGTCTACTACTTTAATGACTATGACTACAATAAATGGATACAAAACAACATTAACAAAATTCTCTAAATCATATGTCATTCTCTAACTCATAAATATGTCAGATAATTAGATTATAGATTTTTATCATTTTTATATCATATGTTAAACATTCCACAAAAAATGCAGTATGAACATAAGTGTCTTCACCATCTAAATATATTTAATTCATATTTACATGGCATTTAGTATGCCAGCAGTTTGATTAACATTTAAAAAGAGCTTGTAATGTAGACATTATAATTATTATTATTATTATTGATCTTGTTGAAAATACAAATAATTCCTAAATATAAGTATAAATGTCTGATAAACATATAAATCATTATTATTAAATTATTTATTTTACAATCTGATTTAATTTCTTAATTTAAAAATTTTGATACAAAATATCAGCATTATTATACAATATTATTTCTATTTTTATTTGTATTCATTTTTGATCTGTGAAAAAAGTATTGTCATCTGAATATTTTTATTATTATTTTAATTATTACTTATTCTGCATGCATGTGCATATGTTTGTTTGTTTTTTTTTTTGTTTTGGTCTTCTATAATAATACTAATAATAATAATGTATAAATTTCTTGCTATTTTAAATGTACTTAATTATGATTTTTACAAAAATATTATAATGCTATTTTTATTCAGACTTCATTATTTTGGAATGTGTGGCATATAATTAAAAAAAAAAGATAAAGTCTATATTCTACTTACATTACATTTTTATGATTCAGATAATTTTTTCACTGTAGTTTTGTAGCCTTTATTTTAATTTTACTTATTATAGCGGATGATATTGTGCACGTTTTATACAGTATAAATGTACCGACTTTTAGTTTTATCTGCGCGAGGATACGCGTCGTAACTATGCACCGTACAACGTGTTTTAGGCAGTGCTTGTACTATAAATAGCATTTTCTTTAACATTGCACTCGCCGTTAACAACTTTATTTTTGCAAATTAAAAAAGTATGCGTAGACGGAACAAGGTTTGGTTTGAAATTTTGTAAGGTATAAAGAGATTAAATAATCCTCAGCTAGACAGTAACTGGCCCAGGTAAATATTTTCGAAGACCGAAGGTGGTGTACGATTCAGAGTGTAACGGGCCCATTCTAAAGTCCGGTAGCATGACTATTGGAGTGTATCACCGCATAAAGTACTCAGGCCAGATGTCAGCATAAGCGGTCGATATTGGCAAATGATTTGTTTATGTAACAATAGAGAGATTCCAGTGCATTGTATACCCAAGTTTGCGGCTTCCTTTCGTGGTGCCTTTGAATTCCTCCACTCCAAACCCAAGATTGTATATACAAGTTCTAAGAGCCAAAAACATTGTCGCCAAAAAAATCGCCAGATGGTATAATTTTGTCGCCAATCAGGAAAAAAATCGCAATTTGCGACATTGGCGATGCACAGCGCGATCCCTGTGTATTGTATATATTGTATAGAGTGTATGATTAAGGAATAAGTATGCACTATCAACTGCAATTATAATCAGGCTGGCCAGTCCATTTCATTTTATGAATCAACAGTTTACAATACTTTCATTTATACTGATTAAATTTGTAGTAAAATGCACAAAACCATTTAATGATTTTTCTTTGACCACATTGGGAAAGCCTCTGCCTCGTCAATTTAGTAACATCTCTATGTAAATATATTTGGAACTCTTGATGGGACTCAGAGCTGACATTCAGATAATAAACCTATGCTGAAAAATATTATTATTCTTGTTTTTGTTGTTGTTGTAGTAACAGGAAAGGAAGTAACAAAAATGAACACATAGAGTGCATTAACCATACAAGAGATTTATTATGGAAATTTTGTCATATAAGGAGAAATATAATTAATATTTAGGACTTAATGATACTCATGCCAAAATAAAAAAAAAATAACTCCTTTACTAATTGATGAACTACATGTATGATTAGAACCTAAAATGAGAATCAATATATTCTTAAATATGATATTTTAAGGTTAATAATTCCAACCTTACATACATAGTAGACTCATTTCACTAAAAGAGTTGTAAGTAATGAATTGATATTTCAGGAAGAGACACAGACACAGATGTATTAATAAGAGAAGGAAAGATTGACATAATTTTTTCTTCACCAGAGACAACGATTAGTGACTAATATTGGAGAGAAGACCTACAATAATTGGATGTATCCCTGATAGTTGTGGACGAATTTCACACAGTTGCTACATGGTAAGGAGCACACATGGAGGATTGCCTATTTGTTTTAAAACACACACACACACACACACACACACACACACACACACACACACATATATATATATATATATATATATATATATATATATATATATATGAGAGAGAGAGAGAGGGAGAGATGATTATTAATACATCTTGTTCTTTAAAAAGTTCTGGGGCTTTCTAAGATTCAGCATCAATGCAAAGTAATTTATATTGCCTGCTTTGATTTGTTCTAGTAATAAGACTTAATGTTTTTAGTCTGATTGCTAAATCTGGAATATTTGCTTTGGTGGTGAAGCATCTGTTTTGCAATCTGTAATCTGTTTTGTTCAAATATATACTGTATGTATGCTCTTTACAGGGGTGGACCTGTGAAGGATGAGGAAAATGCAGTTTTCAGGAAAAGGTTTCAACACATTGTGGAGATGCGCTCCATGTTCCCATCAGCTGTAGTTCTTTCTCTTAGTGCAACATGCACAAAGTCCATAAAGAATCGTGTGTTATCAGTTTTAAACATGGAGGATGCAGTAACAATAATTGTTTCACCAAACATGAGTAATATTAAGTATCTTGTTTGTAAATCTGACAGTGCAATCGAATCTGCTCTTTATTGCTTGGTAGAGGCTTTCAAAAACATGAATGATAACATTTCCAAGAACTTTGATATACTGCAATTAAATAAATGATGTATCTGCAGTATACAATCTTATTACTAATGAAGCACCTAAAGCAATTCATCTGGTTGAAATGTATCATTCAGAGACCCCAGAAGACAAGAAGAGCATAGTTTAATTATTGAGTGCAACCAGCAATTTAAGGTATGTAATTGCTTCCAGTGCACTTGGCATGGGGGTGGATGTGGCAGACTGTTACAGCGTAATCTTGTATGGCCCACCAAAATCAGCTGTAGATTTGCTTCAGGCGACTGGAAGAGTAGGGTGCGATGGAGGTAGTGCTGTTGCTATTATTTTGTACAATTCATACCAAATGGGTCATGCAGATGAGGAGGTTAAGCAAGTTGTAATGACTAAGGTGTGTAGAAGACAAGCAATAATGGAATGTTTTATGTCTTCACTGGAATTAGCAGCCATTCATGATGAAATGAAGAAGTACACATGCTGTGACTTGTGTTCCAAACTTTGTACATGCGGACATTGTACTTTCGTTGAGATTAAACAGCTATTGTCACCTGTATCTGTTCAGGACATTGAATCATTAAGTGACAGTAGTGATAGTACTAGTGATTAGGGGTGAAATGATTCATCGATATATCGATGCATTAAATTTTTGTCATATCAATACACATATCGATACAAGAGGTGAAGAATCGATACAAAACAATATCTACCCTATATAAGTTACTTTAATCTTCAGCAGACATGAATAATTAGTATTCGTTTGCCTTCTTATTCTTTAAACTGAGAATCGATAACGTATCATATTGTAGGCTGTGTATCGTGAATCATATCGATACACGGCAAATGTGTATCGTTTCACCCTTACTAGTGATACCATATCTTATTTATATGAATTAGATGTGAAGTTTTTCCAAATTGAAGGTGACGAGAATGCTGTAGAGTGAGTCTACTTCGGCCTCCACCTTCTCACTTGAAGAATGTAAAGTTCTCAGAATTTTTTTACATAATAGGTTGAAACTGTATAAACATGTATTGTAATCAAAAAATATACAACATGCTAGAGAAGTAAACAAAAAAGTACCATATGCTAGTAAAGCTGGAAAGTCAAGGTTACTGGGGTCAATATAAGTCTATAGACATATTTATTAATAAATTGCATTTCATTGATCGATCAATAAGAATTAATAATATTTATCTGTGTAAGACACACACCTATCTGCATACAGCATAGACTTGCATTATGTCTGCAGATCAGGGTCTATCATATTGTTTCTATTAATAATTTCACCTTGTTAGGCTCCAATCTGCGATCACATTATTCAATGCAAGATCTGATTGTATGATCTGTACAGCTTGATGTGCTTTATACAAGGGTAACTGTTGCTCATGCAAGATCTGATTGTATGATCTGTACAGCTTGATGTGCTTTATACAACTGTAAGTGTTGTTCAATGAAATAATGGTCTCTTCAAGGATGAGAATTCTCTAATTTGGGGTAAATTAATTTTTTTATGACTTCAAAATTTAAAATTTAAAAAAATTTCATGATCTGTTAAAAAGTTATCTTTTTGTTAGTTTTGTTAATGGGGTGGAATACCTTCAGACCTTTTGTATAGATATCATCTGCATCCTTGGTTCCTCCAACTAGACATAGCACTCATAAACTATACCAGTGGATTTTGATCCATCCGTATAGATTTGGATGTACCCCACATGCCTACTTTCTATTTCAGAGAGGATTGTGGCCCTTATTTCCTGGATTTTCTTGTTTGTTACCGTACGTTAGTGTATTTAGATTAAATTTTGGTGGATTGCCGGTCCATGGGGCGGGATCAGGATATTTTGTTATTTCCGCCTGTATATTGGGAATGTTTAGTTCTTTTTTTAGTTCATGGATTTTTTCCCTCCTGGGAGGTTCATGCACATTTTGTGTCTGAAGGGCTTGTTGCATCTCTCTATAATAACTCTTGTGGGGTGCGACTTGTCATGAATTGATATTCTAGCAGCATACAGCATACAGCAAGATAAATTCTTCCCTTCTTAGGTTGAGGGGGGTATCCCAGTTAGAATTCTGCATTCGTCTAAGGTAGTGCTACCGAGAACACCGGTGCAGATAACTAGAGCTCGGTGTATGATCTTATCCAATTTGTTAAGTAAATTGGGATGGGCCGAAGCATACACCTGGCACCCATAGTCAATTTTGGATCTGATGAGTGTCCGATATAGTGTAAGAAGTGTGGACTGATCCGTTACCCAACCGGTTCCTCTGTGGTTCCTCAAGAGGTTCAGACTCTGCCCACACCGTCTTACAAGCTCTGTTATGTGGTTGTTCCATGTAAGGTGCTCATCGAATAGCATCCCCAGAAACCTAGCTACTTTTTCAAATTGTATTTCTCGTCCATTTAAATATAGTTTTGGTGGGTCCTTGCGAGTTTTAGTTTTAGGGGAGAACATTACACCCAGTGTCTTCCCGGGGGAGAGTTTAAAACCGCACCTGTCGGCCCATCGACCGATCCTATCCAGACCCACCTGTAGTCAGCTGACCACAGCTTCACTGGGGGGATCTCCTGCTTTCCGAATCCCGCTATCGTCAGCAAACTGCAATAGGTCAAGGCAGGACGGGTCGACTGATTTTTCTAGGTCGTTTATCATTATGTTAAATAAGGTTGGACTCAGTACACTCTCCTGTGGGGTTCCGTTCTCTAGGTCAAATGATTCTGAGTATTGGTTTCCAACCCTTGTTTGAATGCTACGACCTGACAGAAAGTTAAATATCCACTTGTGGATGCGGCCCGAAATTCCGTAAAAGTTTAGTTTTGCTATCAATCCTTTGGTCCACATCAGATCATATGCCTTTTTATGATCCAGAAATATTGCGATCAAATTCCGATCACGTTTTCTCTTTGCATTAAAGGCGAGCCTGACACTATATTCTAGTCGCATCAATTGATCCAATGTGAACCGATTGTTACAGAACCCGCTCTGGAAGTGGGATATCAAGTTTTGCTCTCCAGGTGGTATTTCAACATGTTATTGATCATGGTTTGCATGATTTTGCATATATTATTGGTGTGCGAGATAGGTCTGTATGAGTTTACATCTGCTGGATCCTTTCCGAGTTTCGGGATTGCGATAACTATCGCTTGTTTCCACCGTTGTGGAATTTTTCCCGACCTCCAGTTCTGTTTTTTCAGGGAGATTTTTGTATATTTAATATCCCAGAGTGTCCTCGCTAGGAGCTTGTTGTTTTTTGTTTTTTTTTTGCCACTGAGTGCCTTTCGTCATTTATGAATGGTGAAGTCGACGTTTAAGGGGTTTGAGTAATCGCCCTTGTCAGTGAACAATTCTACTTTATTACGGTGTTTTTGAAAATGGTCTGAGTGGTTGGCATTACTGCTCATGCCGGCAAAATGTGCGGCTAATTTCCCGGCTTTTTCCTTGTCAGTGGTAAGCCCTGGCAGGTTAGGGGTCGAAAATGAGGATTTCCCTCTAATTCTCTTAAATTTATCCCAGACGTGTTTTGAGTTAGCCTTATGATTTAATGTTGAGCAGAAAGTCTTCTACGATTGTTGCTTTGCCGTGAATACAGTGTTCTTCACTTGGCGTTCCTTTTCTTTGTAAGCAATGAAATCATTAGAGTTTTTGGTGTGTTTGAATCTATTTAAAGCTTTCTTTTTCTCTGCAATGGCTTGCATACAGTCGTCGTTCCACCAAGGTACGGACTGCTTGCCGCTCCGTCCCCCCCGATTTGGGTATGCACCGCTCATCTGCTGAGGATAACGCCTCAACGATATTTTCGTTAAAGATTTCTATATTTTCGTTATACAGCTGAACGTCTGCAATACTCTCGCAAAGAGAACGGAACGATCCCCCGTCCGCCTTATCGAATCTGCATTTAGAGATAGGTGCACTAAAATGTTTATGAATCTTAGTGTGGATTGTTGTTGTTATTGGTCACTCCCTAGCGAGCTTGATTGATCCACTTCCCAGTCGGCGATTTCCGCGATCTTGGGCGAGCATATAGTTAGATCTATAGCTGACATTGTCCCGTTTTCGGTGTTTATCCTGGTGCGTGTACCAGTGTTTAAGATTACTTGATTGGACATTGTGACCCACATCTCAATATTCCCTCCTATCCAAATGTGATCCTTCCCATTGTTCACTATGGGCATTAAAATCTCCACATATCACTAGGTTCTCTTCTAACTTGTCCACTATCATTTTATATGTTTCAGGTTGAATCTATTGGTTCCCTCCTGGGTCATAAATATTTACTATGGTTAGTGCTTTGTTTCCGTTATTTATTTTAATTATTTGATATTCAGGTAGATTTGAGTTATTCTGATTTAGCAGTGGGTCCTCAACAGACTCACTTGAGTGAGCATCGCTGACATATATTGCCAGCCCGCCACCTTTTTTCCCTTGAGGTCTTTGTTTACAATAATTTTTTGAGAACCCGGGAATTTTTGGTGGGATTTTTTCTGTTCGCTCAATAGAGTCTCCTGTAGGCACATTACATCCGGTTTATTTTGCCCATTTACTATCCTAAGGAGTAGTTCGGGATAATTTTGCCGGATTCCCTGCAATTCCTTTGCCATATTGTGATCGTTTCTTTTGTATCCACTATTGGTGCGTCCTATTTACCTTTTTGTACATATTAACCATATCACCTATGGTAGTGGCCGCCTAGCTTGGACCCTTAGGCTGTTGGTAATGGCAGAGATCCGGTTACATATGGTATCGACAGGGATATAATTGTGCTTATTCAATTTCAAAGCCTCATCGATAATATCCCGTACGAGTTTCAGTACTTGCATTGAGATGTTTGGAATGTTTTGTATTTTGTTTTGCGCTGGTGTATTGATTACTGTAGGTTTTGTCGGGATTACATGTAATTCTAAATTTGATTTATTTGAGCCTTGTATATTTGGTGTAGATATAGTTATTTTATTTTGGTGGTTTTGGTGGTAGATATTGCCTTTGGTCTGGATGTTGCTTAGGTGTTTTTTTTTTTTTTTTTTTTTTTTTTTTTTTTGGGGGGAACCTTTGCAGATACTGCGTTTTTGTTTGTCTCTTGTTTTTATTAGAGGATTTAGCTTGAGATAATTTGTGTGTATTTTTTCCATTGTGGCATGCTGTCTTATTTATACTCTCTTTTGGTTACAAGATTGACTTGGATTGGTTGAACTGCAGTTTTCCCTGTTGGCGGCGAGCTGGTTGCTTTGATGTGTTTATTTAGGTCAGCTGTTACTTGATTTTTAGCAACTCGGTATGAAACTTTGATTAGGGTCATCTACTCTATAATTTGTTTTTCCTTGATTGCAAAAGGACATTTTATAGATCTCGGTGTGTGTGTATCCCTGCAGTCTGCGCATTTTTGACCATTGTAGTTACATTTCCTATCATGTTTACCTCCACATTTATTGCATCTTTCCTTTGACCTACATCTGCACGAATAATGCCCCCATCTTTTCCAGTCAACGCATGGTTAATGCGAATAGTGAACGCGTCACTTTATATGCTGGAAGCACGGACGTGAAGGAAAACATACCCCAAAAATAAAAAATAAAAAACTCTTACACACAAAATATACCAATTATTCTTGATGTTATTCATGGAACACAACATACATTACACGATGAGTCACAACAAATATACTATTTATGAGTTTAGCAATCCTAATACATATCGACACATACTAATTATCTTTCCATCTCTTATAAATACTTTTTTTCAATGTTCGAGATGGCCAGAATATAATTTCTATATCCACTCCTGATATTTCACAATTCTGGACAATTCTATACCGAGTTGCACTTCATTAATTTATTTTCTTGGCGTTTTCGTTCTTGTGGACTTTACTCGCGTCTTTTGATTTTGGCTTCTTGGCGATGTTTTTTTGTAATTTTCACAGTATACTGGCCATCGTAAGAAGTGACATTCTCAGGTTTTTGTTCTCTTGTTTGAACAGTCAAGAACTTTTTAAATTATGTCTGTTTTTCATCTTCTGACTTAGCATGCCACACCGAAGGCGCCAGTTTATACTTGCCAAATCTTTGAGTCAAGTTGAAGTTGCCTATACCATAGAACAAGATCGTCAGTTTTCTTAGGGTTCCATTTTATGGCAATTTTCAGCCGGTGATTCATGGACTCTGTGCTATTATTAGTCTATAGCTCGTCTTTGTCATCGATACAATGGTCCGCAATTTTTCTTTCTACGTATTTCTCGTAATACTCAAGAAAGTCTTCATGGTCAGTTCTTAATTTTTCCTTTAATATGTCATTTCTCTCATCGAACTCCATGCTATCATTTGGATGTGCTACTCCTGATGGACCAAATATTTCTTTCACATTTTCTGTTCTTTCTTTGGTGCTTTCGGGTATTTTATCAGTCATATGGCGTGTTATATTGTCCTTTATATGTTTAGTACATTTTTCTTTTCGCCTCGGGAAATGTCATATCAATGGCATTGGTCATGGCTTTCTCGTCATTAGTACCAATCAGCATTTCTATTTTAGTCAATTCCAGTCGTACATTTCTTTTCAGGTGTGCAAATAATATGTAGTAACAAGACGTGTTACCGTCCCAATGTAACATTAAAGGCCCCAAAATCATTGGTGGTTCCCCAGACTCTCTTCTGGCATACTTGTGGCTCTTATTGACAGGTATCGTAACATAACACGGCTCCAGCATGAATGTTCGGTCGATTCCGATCACGCCAACGTTAGACTGCAGATAGGATCGTAACTCAGTACGTTGTTCTTTGGTATAACAAATCATTATTGATTGTGGTAGATCTCTGGCATAGATGAATTTAGTTACATAAAAATGTGTGTTGAGTAGGTGCAGCACTTTCAGTATTTCGTCGGCTTCATTTCTTTTGCCTTTTGGTACCTCTGCATCCTTTATCTTTCTGTAGTTCCGACACTGCTGCACATTTCTTGGAAAGTCTATGGAATCATCTAACTCATTTGTAAGTTTTTCATATGTATCTGCTGCAGTTTTGTGCTTGACGCTTTGTCTTATAAGCTGTATTGTTTCTGATTTTGATCTGATGTAGGGGTCTGAATTAACCTTAGAGTTACGGTGTGGTGGGGGAGCACATGCTTCGTCGTATTGGCCTTGATACTCTACAATTGTGATGAACTTGCGGTGAACAAAACGTACAGGAAAGCCGCTGAACCAGCTGATGCGCTATTTGTACATTGTGTTTCTTTTCAGTGCTATATAATATCGGTGCAAAGTGATTACAGCGTCTGGAGGTGGTTGAGGCGTTAATTGTATTAGCTTTCTTTCACTCTTTGATGTCTTTTCAACACGAAACAGATGATCATTTTCCATGACAAAACTAACTTGTGTTGGCTTATTTTTTCATGGATTTCTAATAAAAACTTAGTTTTGCAAGTTCTCGACTTCTTGCCATTCCAGGCGCCACAGTAGTCATGGTGACTGGCCCGCTTTCCAGACAGATTACCAGTGACATTTTCCTTGATGTTTATTACAATAAACACGTCATTTTTCCCATACGGCACCGATTTCTGAGGCGGTATTTCGCTATTTCGAATGTTTATAAAACCCCCAGCTGCAAGAAATTTGCCTCCTGGAAGAACGTTTAACCCGGGTGCTGGTGCTGGCTTTGCAACTCCGTCTAGAATTATTATTTTATTTTTTTTCGCTTGATTGAAAATCGGACATGTAATTATTTTGCTGAACGCCTCTCTCCATAGAAGACAGATCTTGAACGAAACTGTCCAAGGTGTCTGATGCTAGCTGTGAATTAGCACCTTCATTGGATGTATTTTCTATGTCTGAAATGCAATTTGGTTCCAATCTGAATTCCTCAAAATCAATATTGGTCACATTTCCCCTGAATCATATTCTGAAATGTAATGGTATTGGAACTCTGCTTTTACCGATTTGCTGCTTCTGTCGGTTTTTGTTTTTGATAAAGGTACCAGAGGGACTAAGAGATTTGGCAGCCAGATACGTTTGGAATGAGGAGCAATTCTTGTCCATATGACGGTTATTTGTGCTCGATCTGACTTGTTCTTGTTTGCATGGATACGTGTAAGTAAAGTTGCGGTGTGGTCAGTTTGCCGTTCACATGTAGGTACACGGCATAAATGTCACGGCCTATGCCTCCTGTAAAGTCCGTGCTGATGAAACCTCCTGGTTTAGCGCACGTAACACACGCTTCATCATACTCGGGTAAACAAAGCTGAAATTCATTTGCGTAATTTTGTGAAAGGTAGTGGTGGTTTTTTTTTGTTTTGTTTTTTGTTACCGCCTCAATACACGTCCGCATTCGTATTTCTGTTCTGAGGGCTTCATTTCCGCATAGTGCTAATGATATAGCGTTGAAGAAGCAGTTACCGTCTCCTGTTGTCAGTAGTGGCTGATGGTCAATGGGGGTGTTTGGAGAGCATGATTCCATATACATCAGTGATATGTAATCATCACTTGGATTTTTTTCGGTCAAAGTGTTTATGACCAATACATTCGTCCGGCATCACTGACTGTTCCCGATTTGCAATTACTCGAAGGTAATCAACGCCCAAGGAAGCAGCCTGAAACGACATGAATACGTTTTTTGTGTATAAAAACAAAACAAAAACTTCGATTTAGGTCATTGTGGGCACACATAATTAATACACGAACTAATGCGTGAATGAAGGATTGATAGATTGATTGATTGATTGAAATAAATTTGAATTCTTTTTAAATTAATGAATGAATGAATATAATTTGATAATTTAATAGCCATTCTCATTTCATATCTTCGATAGATATTTCTTCTAAAATGATACCCCTTCTATCTTTTATTTTAATGCAATTTACAGATCATTAATATAAAGAGACAACATAAATGGAGAGAGGTTTTCTCCTTGAGGAAATCTGTAAATAGATTTTATTATTGTTAACATTTCTGAAACAGATCAAGTAACAAAAATTGAAATAAGTCACAAAGTATTATAAATATTTTTTTCTGAGAGCGCGGAGAAAAGTTTAATAATAAAGAGCTCCCCAAAAGGAATATACATTTATTCAACCTTGGTTTAAAACTGAATGTACATCGGCTAAAAAGCAGTACCAGATATATATTTGCTTTTAATAAAAACGAACAAAACTTCAAAAATAGAATATACAAGTTATAAATCCACTCTTCAAAATACTAAAGCCAATTTAAAAGGACTATGCAAGACAAAATAAAGCACACGAGTTTTGAAAATCCGAAACGATTTTGGAATCTCATTAATTCTGTAGATAAGGCTGATTAGGACATAAGATGATATAGATCATCCAATTACTGAATATGAAATTAGGAAACACTGTCAAATCTAAAGAATAACAAAACTCCAGGGATAGATGGAGTATGTAATGAATACCTTAAGTGTACTGAATCTATTGTATGGAAATATATGTTTAATTGTTCAATTTAATACTCAACACAAGAATAATTACATATGCACGGACTATCGGAGATATGAAATCAATATATAAAAAGGAGACCATAAGCAACCATGTAATTATAGATCTTTGGAAAGCTTTTTACCTCAATTGTCAACAATATATGAAATGATTATTCTCTATTATATCATTCTTAAATGAATCTTGGGCTGAATCTAGATGCGGTTATTTTAACACAGGCCATATCTTTGCAAAACATAATCTAATAGACTATATGAAATTGTCAAAAAAGAAATTATATTGTCTATTTGTTGACTTTGAAAAAGCTTTTGATAATATATGGAGCATAGGATTATGGAAAAAAAGTCTTTAAAAAAAGGTGTTTCAGGGAAACTCTTTCATGTAGTACATAATATGTATAAAGTATAAATGTTTCTAGTTTTTATCTCTGCATGAAATGAGATCGCCAGGGTGAAAGTCTATCACCAATTATTTTTTTGGGCAGTGGCGTCAAACTAAAAATTGCAGATAAATGAAATCACTCAGTATTTCAAAGTATTTTTACTTCTTTATGCAGACGATAAAGTTCTCTTGACAGAGAACCCTCAAGATCTCCAATCTTTGATCAATAATTATAGTAATTATTGCGATTATTGGAAATTAAAAGTGAATGTGAACAAAACAAAAGTGATTTTCTTCGGTAAAAATTATACGAAAAAGTTTGACTTTACAAATAAAGGTACGATACTAGAAGAGGTCAATGAATACATGTTCTGAGTAGGACAGGAATATTTATCAATTTGGGGCTTTGAAAATTGCCAAATCATTGAGAAAATTCATACAGATTTCCAAAGAGTGGCATGAAGAACAGACTAATGGACACATATCTTCTACCAAGGGAAACAACTATGAACATTTAAAAACAAACCTCCACTTGGCAGATTATTAAATGTCTTTACCCCAAAACTTGGGCATTATTTACATTAACTTTGCAACCTAAAACGACCGTTTACAAATTGAAACTGGCAGATGGTTAAATATTCCAAGAAACGAAAGATTGTGTACATTATGGAACGAAAATGATTTAGGTGATGAATTTCATTACATATTCAATTGTCCTTATTTCAAAACTGAAATAAATCTCTACCTAAGAATATCATAGAAGGCAAAATATATTACTTTTTAACGATTTGTTTAATTCAAACATTATTGAGCTTTTAAAGTTGTGTAAATTTATGAGAGCTGTCATGTATAAATTCAGTTAACTTGGAATGTATATTTTTGTGTAAGCTGAATTACACCTGCGTGATTAATAATTCATGAAATGCAAAAAATGGTATGTCGAACGAACTCTTTTTAATCAACATGTTTGTAATAACATATGTCTAGATATGCTTATATCATTTTTTATTTAACAGTGGTACTACTCATTTGTGACCTGAATGGAATAAACATTGTAACAAGAAGTATTCATCCAGTCTAAACAGAATATGGTGAATGGAGATGTGCAAGAGACTCATGTTTTAGTCTATGAAATAATTACCTACTCCAGTCGATGTAATCCTTGGGGGTAGTCATAATCAGCGACCCCGATCTTGAACGTGAAACAGTTTTTGCACAGATACGGCACATCCGAATTATTGTAGGTGTCTTCGTCACACAAATGTTCACAATTTGAATGAGACCACTTGTTGCAAGATTCGCAAAGAAGTGCAATTTTCGCGACAAGAACCGCATGGCCAGAATGCAGCTCGACTAGTTGAGGTAATTTTGACAGTAAATTGACCAGTGTGAAAAGAAAGGTGAATACAGTTTTAAAAAATAACCCAGTATATACATACACGTTTGCAAACATTTTTTGTTTGGTTTCTCAAATTGAGTAACCAAAACAATTTACAAAGGTCTTTATTGTAATAATTACTTTAATTAGATTCTTTCATCATTATAAGAGCCTTGAGCAAAACAGATCAACATGTAACTAAATAAGCTTAACATCATTTATAGCATGAATGTTAACACATGTAAAGGCATACCAGCACAATGTGACAAATAACAACACCTGTTTGATTGCCTTTGATAATATGGGGGTCATTATCAAGATGGGATTAAACGGCACGCCTCTAACATCGGGTCAAAGACGCCGGCACTGGATAATGTGACAAACAATACATTTTCTATTGCTTTGGATCATTATGATAATGCATAATTATCATGGTCATCAATAAGATGATGATTAAGAATCAATTCCGACAAAGTTGTTTGTTTTTGAAATAATAAATAATCAATTTAGTCAATTATTGTTTTATTAACAAAATTATTCTTTTATGAAATACGACGATTGTGAATAATCAATTGATTAATATGTGACAAATTCTAACAATTTTGAAAAAGATCACGAAGCCATTATAATGACACACCAACACTTAAATTTTCTTTTAGCTTGGGCTTTTGGCAAAGAAATAAATGCAAGTGTCCACAGTTTCGAAGCCATAGTTTCAGACGATGTTTTGAGTTATTTGTTTTGTTTCAAACAAAACCATTGGATAACATTATCTTACCAATCCATACCCATTGCTCCGAATGACTGCAGTTATAATTTTTGGTTGGATTTTTGTCTAAATAGTTCCATAAACAAACTGGAAAATCTCAATCGAATTGGTTGCAACTGATATGATGTTTCGTAGTAATCTATAAATTTACGAAGATCTTTCAAATTCATTCAGAATAACTACAAAGTTTACATATACATCATACAGGTCATGACCACTAGGTCACTTCAGTAAAAGACAAAAACAACAACATTTCAAATGCGAGTGACTTATTTGTTGAAATTGTTAAAGTATGCTTTCTGGGTGAAGTTTACTAAGTTTTATATACTATAAATTATCATATACTCAAAGAGTCCCAAATAATATCATAAGAAAACCAGCAAGAATCTTAGCACATTATATATTTCCATGATTCAAAAAACAATGGCAATTTAACTAACCACTAACCCTGTCTTATGAATATATAAAAATATATCCAAAATTGAACTTTTACTTTAAAAATTATTCCGAACATAAAAGATTAACTGCAAACTATAAAGTAGACAAAACTTATGCAATTAAAATACATATATCTAAATTACTGTTTCTGTTTTAATATGTTATTGATATAAAGCAAACTTGTATATGTTTATAGACATAAAGCAAACTTATTTAATATCGTTTCGTGACATCAGTAATAAATTTGTCTTGTTTGGGTTACAAATGTTAGTTCCCAGAAAACACATTATTCTAAGTAAAATACCAGAAAAAATTAAAAAGATATATATTTTCTTAAACATTGCATATGTAACGGTATTCCTATCAAATATAATATTTCTTTTATGATTAATTACCAGATTTATCTACGATAATGTGTTTTAGGTACCGGGATTTTTGGTACGGGTTACACTTTTTAGTCCACACAGTAAAGGGTTGTCCTTTATGAAAAATTTGCTGAAAATAATACAGTTATTCATGAAATTAACAGTGATTAACATGAATTTTAATAGTATTTTCTTTGGTAAGTGCTTTGGTGACTAATTACTGTCTCTTAGAGCTTCTTAGTGTCTCTTAGTAGTTCTTAATAGTTGTTGGTGGTATTTACCAGGACCGGTTACAGGAACTGCCATGAAAATGCTAGTCATTGCTCACATGCGACTTTTAAAATACTATTCAGAACAAGGAACCGAATTTCCAACAGTCACCACGAACGGAGCCAAATCATTTACATGTAAGTAGGAAAAGTACACTTTAAAGGTTCTAAGAGTTATCTGACTATTACTTTGTGCAAAATGCCTTCTTGTTTTCTTCAACGAGGCCAAAAAAAATCCTTCTTCAGAGTCCACCATGGATGAGTTGTCCGACCAAACATACATATGACGCCAGAGTTTAGAAAGTCAAGGATACCAAGTGATAGCAATGTAGGAACACGAATACTATCGACGTTTAAAAAAAAAATAGAATTCCGACGCATCGTCGAAGATACGATGTGGTGGACATCAAACCTTTGAATCCACCCGACAGTTTGTTTGGAGGACGAATCAGTGATGCACGCTTATTGTACGAAGTGAACGAATCTCAAGGAGAAGAAATCAAATACATCGATGTGTGTTCATTGTATCATTGGGAGTGTAAATATGCTCACTTCCCCACCGATTATCCTGAAATTTTGACAGAAGACATCGACGTGGAACACATTCGCTACTATGAAGGTCTGATCAAATGTCAAAATTGGCAACCGACGAACATGTACCATCCCGTTTTATCTCATCATTGCTGCGGAAAACTGATCTTTATGTCGTACGTGTGCTGAAACGTGTAATCAAGATCAGCATTGTAGCCACGATGACCAAGAACGCGCCTTGACAGGAATGTGGGTGAGTGTTGAATTATTTCATACTCTCAATCGTTAATACCAACTGATCAAAGTGTGCATAATTGTACTTTCCTACCACAGACCATTTCTAACAGGAGTACTACTCCTCCAGTCTAGGGATTTTTACAGGCTACATTAAATTGAAACAAGAAGCTAGCGGTTATCCTTTTTTCTGTCAGGACGAAAGATGACGATCGTTTGCAAAAGTCGTGCTGAATTGTTTGTGGGGAAACTGGCTCAACGTCCGATATTCGCAAAGACCGAATACTTGGTAGAACCAAGTTGATACTTTCAACGTATCGACGATAAAGGAAAACTCATTAGATGCTTGGAAATCATACGTGAAGATTTGATCTTGGTAAATTACGAAGAAGTCACAGAGTTTGCACCACCCAACAATTTTGGCAATGTCATCATTGCTGTTTACCTGACAGCCAACACCCGTTGAAAATTGTACTTCCTCTTGGAACCTTTAGGAGACCGAGTTCTCTACTCTGACACCGATAGTTGCATGTACATTGATCGTCCTGGAGGCTGTCAATCACACATCGAAAACGAACGTTTAGAAGCTTGGACCGATGAACATCGTAATGAGACGATATTGAGTTATGCTAGGGATGGACCTAAGCATTACGTCTACCATTACCGACTCAAGCAAGAACAGCTTCATAACAAATGCAAAATAAAAGGACTGGCACTAAACTTTAGGTCCAGTCAAGTAGTAAACTTTGACGCCTTAAAAGAAAGTTTAAAGTCAAGTCAAAATTTTCGTGTCGAAACGGTGGATCTATACACAATTGTACATTTGTCAGATCATAAAATCATTAGTCGACCTTTGAAAAAGTGTATCAGATTTTCTACGAAAACGAGTGCGACTTCACGATCACAAGATATTACGTTACAGGCACACCGATCTACAGTATAAAATGATACAGTTCCAAGACATAAATATCATTGTGAGTTCAAACGATCACATATAAAGATGAATTCGCCACAGAAACAGTATAACGGACCCCCTAATTCCGAGGTCAATGAAGTTGAGTGCAATGCTATGTCTTGCGACCAAAGCGATGCTGTACCTAGTTGCCTTGAATTACCGAGGCCTCCTTCCGCTAAACGCAAAGAACAACTGCATTCGAAATGTGATATACTTTTTAATCATTGGTATCGGAATGTTATAAGGAGACTGATTACTTCTTGTGTAATTGATGAAGGAAAGAAAGAAAGAAAACATGAAATTTGTTTAGTTTTTGAAATCTAAACTTGTTACACCATGAAAGAGAAAAACATGAACTTTGGTTTTTTAAATTTATATTTGTTGCACTATGAAAGAAAACAACATGAACTTTGTTTTTTTGAAATGGGAATATTTTGTACCATGAAAAAAAAAAACATGAATTGTGTTTTTGTGAAATGTACATTTATTTCACCATGAAAGAAAAACATGAACTGTACTTTTTGAAAAAAATGTAAATGTGTTTTGTGTCATGAAAGAAAAAAATACGAATTGTTTTTTTTTAAATGTGCATTTGTGAAACTATAAAAGAAAAAAAAACATGAACTTTGTTTTTAGAAATGTGAATAATTTGTACCATGAACGAAAACATAAACTGTGTTTTTTGAAATGTAAATATTTTGTACCATAAATTGTTGTACTCAAAGTTAAACACAAACATTATGGGTACAAATGGAAATATCATGTTAAGGACTAATGTTACATTCCCCTTGTACTCCAAGCGCCATATTTCAAAAAAGGAGGCATAATGTCCCCCTTGTATCCCCAAGTGTCATATTGCACCCCAAGTGTCTTCCTATACTACTCTGGTATTTTGATGAAATTTTGGAGAGGTTTCATTGCAAAAATGTAAATACTACTACATTTCCTGATTCCGTTTTTGCCCACGAAATAGAGTTAAACATACATTACTATCTCCTCTTCTGTTCAAGTGCTTATATTTAAAACTGGGTAAAACATTTTAATTTTCTGTGCTCGTAATTACAGGTTTATCGTTCTTTGGCTGTTCCATATAAAATAGTAAATGATGCTTTTGGTATCTTTCATTTTCTAAAGGAATACAGCTTATAGCTATTCTTTGGTTGCATGTATAATGTATGCAGTTTTTCCTTCATAAATAATTGAATTGAATTAGAATAGTAATTTATTTCTTGCATATGACACAATATTCTACAAACTCTACTTTCGAGGAACCATTAACTTTTTAATAATAATAATAATAATAATAATAATACCATAATCTAGTGTCTAATACTCTCTTCAATTTTCGGTTAAATTACCAGTCAATGCTATCCCCAGATATGACCATTATCCGCTGAGCTGCTGGAATTGTTCCCGTGTTCTGTTTCCCCGTCTACCCTAAAATCAGATGAAAATGTTCAGCATAACTGACACGTTCATGAATACAGTTTACACTGTAAAAGTAACCCCTACGAACATTTTCATAACTGAGCAGTTTTGTGTTAGGACAGTGGTCTAATTTCCAAGATGTATTAAGATAGTGGTCTACTTTCCAAGATGTTTTAAGATAGTATTCTAATTTCTAACATGTATTAAGATAGTGCTCTAATTTCCAAGATGTATTAATATAGTGGTCTAATTTCTAAGATACATTAAGATAGTGGTCTAATTTCTAAGATGTATTATGACATTAGTCTTATGTCTAAGATGTATTAAGAAAGTGGTCTAATGTCTAAGATATATTAAAAAAGCGGTCTAATTTCTAAGATGTATTAAGATAGTAGTCTAATTTCTAAGATGTATTAAGATAGTAGTCTAATTTCCAAGATGTATTAAGATAGTGGTGTAATGTCTAAGATGTATTAAGACAGTGGTCTAATTTAAAAGATATATTAAGATAGTGGTCTAATTTCCAAGATGTATGAAGATAGAGGTATAATTTCCAAGATATATTAAGATAGTGGTCTAATTTCTAAGATGTATTAAGACAGTAGTCTTATGACTAAGATGCATTAAGATAGTGGTCTAATTTCTAACGTGTATTAAAATAGTGGTCTAATTTCTAAGATGTATTAAGATAGTGGTCTAATTTCTAAGATGTATTAAGACAGTAGTCTTTATGTCTAAGATGCATTAAGATAGTGGTCTAATTTCCAAGGTGTATTGAGATAGTGGTCTAATTTTTAACCTGTATTAAAATAGTGGTCTAATTTCCAAGATGTATTAAAATAGTGGTCTAATTTCAAAGATGTATTAAGATAGTAGTCTTATGTCTAAGATGCATTAAGATAGTGGTCTAATTTCTAAGATGTTTTAAGATAGTAGTCTTATGTCTAAGATGCATTAAGATAGTGGTCTAATTTCTAAGATGTATTAAGATAGTGGTCTAATTTCTAAGATGTATTAAGATAGTGGTCTAATTTCTAAGATGTATTAAGATAGTGGTCTAATTTCCAAGATGTATTAAGATAGTAGTCTTATGTCTAAGATGCATTAAGATAGTGGTCTAATTTCTAAGATGTTTTAAGATAGTAGTCTTATGTCTAAGATGTATTAAGATAGTGGTCTAATTTCTAAGATGTTTTAAGATAGTAGTCTTATGTCTAAGATGCATTAAGATAGTGGTCTAATTTCTAAGATGTATTAAGATAGTGGTCTAATTTCCAAGATGTATTAAGATAGTGGTCTAATTTCTAAGATGTATTAAGATAGTGGTCTAATTTCCAAGATGTATTAAGATAGTGGTCTAATTTCCAAGATGTATTAAGACAGTAGTCTTTATGTCTAAGATGCATTAAGATAGTGGTCTAATTTCCAAGATGTATTAAGATAGTGGTCTAATTTCCAAGATGTATTAAGACAGTAGTCTTTATGTCTAAGATGTATTAAGATAGTGGTCTAATTTCCAAGATGTATTAAGATAGTGGTCTAATTTCCAAGATGTATTAAGATAGTGGTCTAATTTCTAAGATGTATTAAGATAGTGGTCTAATTTCCAAGATGTATTAAGATAGTGATCTACTTTCCAAGATGTATTAAGACAGTAGTCTTATGTCTAAGATGCATTAAGATAGTGGTCTAATTTCTAAGATGTATTAAGATAGTAGTCTTATGTCTAAGATGCATTGAGATAGTGGTCTACTTTCTAAGATGTATTAAGATAGTGGTCTAATTTCTAAGATG
The DNA here is from genome assembly GCA_029931535.1 of Margaritifera margaritifera. Taxonomy (NCBI): domain Eukaryota; kingdom Metazoa; phylum Mollusca; class Bivalvia; order Unionida; family Margaritiferidae; genus Margaritifera; species Margaritifera margaritifera. The sequence continues at coordinate 122,230 of JAQPZY010000484.1, forward strand.
TATTAAGATAGTGGTCTAATTTCCAAGATGTATTAAGATAGTGGTCTACTTTCTAAGATGTATTAAGACAGTAGTCTTATGTCTAAGATGCATTAAGATAGTGGTTTAATTTCTAAGATGTATTAAGATAGTGGTCTAATTTCTAAGATGTATTAAGATAGTGGTCTAATTTCCAAGATGTATTAAGATATTGGTCTAATTTCTAAGATGTATTAAGACAGTGGTCTAATTTCCAAGATGTATTAAGATAGTAGTCTTATGTCTAAGATGCATTAAGATAGTGGTCTAATTTCTAAGATGTATTAAGATAGTAGTCTTATGTCTAAGATGCATTGAGATAGTGGTCTACTTTCTAAGATGTATTAAGATAGTGGTCTAATTTCTAACGTGTATTAAAATAGTGGTCTAATTTTCAAGATGTATTAAGATAGTGGTCTAATTTCCAAGATGTATTAAGATAGTTGTCTAATTTCTAAGATGTATTAAGATAGTGGCCTAATTTCTAAGATGTATTAAGACAGTAGTCTTATGTCTAAGATGCATTAAGATAGTGGTTTAATTTCTAACGTGTATTAAAATAGTGGTCTAATTTCTAAGATGTATTAAGATAGTGGTCTAATTTCCAAGATGTATTAAGATAGTGGTCTAATTTCCAAGACGTATTAAGAGAGTGGTCTAATTTCCAAGATGTATTAAGATAGTGGTCTAATTTCCAAGATGTATTAAGATAGTGGTGTAATGTCTAAGATGTATTAAAATAGTGGTCTAATTTCCAAGAAGTATTAAGATAGTGGTCTAATTTCCAAGATGTATGAAGATAGAGGTATAATTACCAAGATATATTAAGATAGTGGTCTAATTTATAAGATGTATTAGGACAGTAGTCTTATGTCTAAGATGCATTAAGATAGTGGTCTAATTTCTAACGTGTATTAAAATAGTGGTCTAATTTCTAAGATGTATTAAGATAGTGGTCTAATTTCCAAGATACATTAAGATAGTGGTCTAGTTTCTAAGATATATTAAGATAGTGGCCTAATATCTAAGATGTATTAAGATAGTGGTCTAAATTGCAAGATGTATTAAGATAGTGGTCTAATTTCTAAGATGTATTAAGATTAATGCCGTTTTCTTTGTATAATGTTTCCATTAATAGATCATACTCTAATGCTTTGTGTAGATTTCAAAGTTCGGTTAAAGTGTATGTTTGTGTGTGCGTATATATATATATATATATATATATATATATATATATATATGTTGGTGTGTGTTTGTGTGTGTGTGTGTGTGTGTTGGTGGAAAGGTACCAGTACCTCTGTCTTAGATTTCCTACATTCTGCAGTTCAATTATTTAGCATTCATTTATAATCGTTTACACTACTTTACCACCTAGGGAATAAGATACAAATGCTTATATAGCTTTACGTCGCAATATAGAACGGACCTTTCCCAAAATAGAAAAGTATCAAGGAGTTATATCCCTAAAATAATTCCGCGTGTCACTCTGGTCAACCGAAATACGCTTGTTTTTCTTACCAAGGTTTTTCCCGAGATTGATAGAAAAGTCAAGCGTATTACGATTGACTCGGGCGCTTAAGGGCTTCACAGTTTATTGGACAAACTACGTACCGGAAAGGTGTATGGTTCAGTTTTTCACTATTCTGTAAACTCTTGTGAGATTCCTTTCTTTTCAATCTTTCGAATCTTACCTTCAGAACTAACAGTAATTTGGTTTTTCAGTGAAGCGGACTGTTATACAAATGATAAAAGCAATTATTAATTGTATCGTGAACGTCATTGCGTCTATTGACCAATCAAAAGTCGATATTCATTCATAAAGGTGATTCACCCGATATGGTCTCTACAACATTTATAATGTATACAGTCATGAAATAAGACTATTGTATGTTTCAAGAGAAATAAGTGTCATGAAGAGCATAACGAAATTTTTATTTTATAAAAATGTTGTTGTTTAATTCGGACATGACTTGGGTTGAGAATTGTAACATGGGTTGGGGATAAGGTCCGAGTAAACCCAACGTTTGCACCTACCGGACACAAGGCTATGCTTAAGATATGGATTAGTTAGACTTCTTACATGCATTATCCGAGTTTTCCCCCCATCAATTTATACGTTGATCCTGAAGTGGGTCTCCATACTTGGTATATTATGGTACCAGTGCTGTTAAGGAAAGCTTCCCACAGGCTTATGACTCCACAACAACCAAATGTAAACATGCTTGCTATCATAAGATAACTCATCCCTGAAAAGTAATAATGAAACGTTAGGGGACTGTGATGATGATGTTGATGATGGCAATGATGATGATGATAATAATAACTGTGCTGGTGATAACGATAAAGATGACTAGAACAACAAAGATACTACTACTACTACTAATAATAATAATAATAAGAAGAGAAACATTGAAAAGTATAACTAGGTTATTTAGTAGGGAGAGAAAATTAGTCAATTTTTTGGCAGAGAGATTTGAGATAAGTCGATAGCTAGCCAAATAGCTACCCTGATAAACAGACACTCACAAACAGATATATATATATATATATATATATATATATATATATATATATATATATATATATATATATATATATATACATCAGATAAATAGATAGATGAAAGAAAATCGAATTCGATATATACAATATTTACCAGTATTACTGTCCTTACTATCATCTTTAGTTGCTGGATCAGACCATCCTATGTTATTAGAAGAACAAACTGAAAAGAATGATAATGTACAATGAGTATAAGGGTAAACATATAATAACAATAATAATAATAATGAAAATAATAATAATAATAATAAATTATCATGACGATGACGATTATTATTATTATTATTATTATTATAGTAATAAGATAAATGATACTTGTCGAATTATTTTGTTTAATGCGCAATGTATTTCCATCTTTTTTTCCGTCCGTGTTTCCGGTATTTCATCTCTTTCTATATCTCTTTGAAATAAAACTCATAAAATTTGATTTGCACAGTAGTATACTTGTTATTCTAGGAACAATATGTTATAGGGTTACTGTATGCAATTTTTACTTCCTGCATTTAGTTTCTCAGTGGGGGCTCAAAAGGTCCAATGTGCAAAATCTTAATTTACACTGCCATTTTCTTCTTCTTATGTTACAAAACTGAATATATGCAGTGTCAGCAGAATGACACAATAGATGTAATTGATTTCGGGTTACTACCCAAAGTTCAAGATAAAGGGGGAGTTGTTGGGGCTAATCTACATAGATACTATTTCAAATTAGGCAATGCGGGCATTTGTTATTGCGAGCCTTCAAAATGCTCTGGTTATTATTACTATTATTATTATTGTTATTATTATTATTATTATTATTATTATTATTATTATTATTATTATTATTATTATCCTCATCATCATATCTGCAAGGAGAGGGGAAGGGGCATGTTGCATTCCTTACCTTTCTGAAGCATATTTACAGAGTAAGAAATTATAGTTTATACTGTATGAAAATAAGTTAGCACTGAATGGTGGTCGTCTACAAAAGGACCTATTCCTTGCGAATATGTTAATCACGCTCTTATCTTTTACCATTGTCGCCTACCACGCAATTTTATATTTACATTAAATGTATTAAATGATTTGATCAGATCTAATTTCAGATGTCGATTCAAGTCAGTATCTTAAGAATGCATGCCAGCAACGGTTAAAACTGAAAATATGTAACGTTATTCTATTTAAAAGTTTATACGACGTAATTTGCAGAAATTTGTCCACCCGTAACAAACGCATAAAATGGATACTTTTCAAGTCATAACCTTGCTTTACAGGTTTATATAATTTTTATTTTTGCTGTTAAAATGTGATCGATTGTTAGTTCCTCTTCTCTGCTTCCTATGACTACTCAAATATAGCCTGCCGTAAAGTTTCGAAGAAAGTCACGTGATGGTTTTCTCCAAAATCAAAAATGGAAAGCAATGCTTAGTGAGTGCAAAACGTGGCAGGGTATGGATTAATCCTATTTTTCATTTATAGAGGTGGAAGATTCGCTGATACCAGCTTGTCCCGATCCTCCATCCTTTTGATTTACCATCCTAATCATTAATCTTACAGCTGCCACACCTAATGTATGACAAAGGAAATATCAGCGAGTAGGGCCAATAATAGCGAAATCTTGTGCTGAATAAGTGAGCACAGTTATTTCTGTTAGATGGACACATCATGGTATGTGAATACTGTTCTGCTGTATCGCTTGCGTACCTTAAAGCTCATGGAGTTTGTTTACGAAAAGAGTTTATTTTGATCATGTGGGATTCTGTCGATCAACTTCGGATAGGCGTGGGCAATGACCACTGGAATAAAATCGGAACCTGGACTATTTTGTCGGCAAATGCTGAAAAGCACGTCAAATATAATTTATAGAATACATATTTATCAGTCTTTTAATAGCATCTTGTTGAAAAACTGATGTCAGATGTAAATGACAAATACACATGGAACAGTTGATTGACATCTTCAGTACGGCTCTTGGCATATACCACGATTGGCTTTAAAAAGTTCTCTCCGTCAGCCTCATCGCTTGGTGTAGCACTTTAAGGTACTGCAGATTATGGTATTTCGGTCAGACTATTCGCTAGGTGTAGCACTTTAAGGTACTGCAGATTATGGTCTTTTCGTCAGCCTATTCGCTAAGGGTAGTACTTTAAGGTACTGCATATTATGATCTTTCCGTCAGTGTAATCGCTACGTGTAACACTTTAAGGTACTGAGGATTATGATCTTTCCGTCAGCCTAATAGCTAGGTGTAGCACTTTAATGTACTGCAGATTATGATCTTTCCGTCAGCATAATAGCTAGGTGTAGCACTTTAAGGTACTGCAGATTATGGCCGTTTAGATGAGTATGTGACTGAATTATTTGATTTCGCTGTCGATTGTAATTCCTTTTGTAAACGAAAACTTAGAATGTAGACTTTTTTTAACGAAAACTGTGTAAAATGTTTATACTCGTGAGCGAAATATGTCACTGAATCATTCAGGAATATTGACTGTTCCTGTTTGTCTTGTCTTTTTAACAGGAATATTGACTGTTCCTGTTTGTCTTGTCTTTCTGACAGGAATATTGACTGTTCATGTTTGTCTTGTCTTTCTGACAGGAATATTGACTGCCTCTGTTTGTCTTGTCTTTTTGACAGGAATGTTGACTGTTCATGTTTGTATTGTCTTTCTGAGAGGAATATTGACTGTTCCTATTTGTCTTGTATTTCTGACAGGAATATTGACTGTTCCTGTTTGTCTTGTATTTCTGACAGGAATATTGACTGTTCCTGTTTGTCTTGTCTTTCTGACAGGACTATTGACTGTTCCTATTTGTCTTGTATTTCTAACAGGAATATTGACTGTTTATGTTTGTCTACTCTTTCTGATGGAATATTGACTGTTCCCGTTTGTGTTGTCTTACTGGTGGAATATTGGTTGTTAGTGTTTGTCTTGTCTTATGACAGGAATATTGACTGTTCTTGTTTGTCTTGTATTTCTGACAGGAATACTGGCTGTTCCTATTTGTCTTGTCTTTCTGATGGAATATTGACTGTTCCTATTTGTCTTGTCAATCTGACAGGAATATTGACTGTTCCCGTTTTTCTTGTCTTTCTGATGGAATATTGACTGTTCCCGTTTGTCTTGTCTTTCTGACAGGAATATTGACTGTTCCTGTTTGTCTCGTATTTCTGACAGGAATACTTTCTGTTCCTGTTTGTCTTGTCTTTCTGATGGAATAAGAGACAAGAGACAGAAATTTGGCCCAAAATAAGGCGTCTCACTGGAGTCGTCGTAATGAACGCTGTGGTGGTAAATGGTGTGCATTTGGCAAAAAAGGTACATGTATATGCAATGGCGGCTACTGTAGTATTTCTGAGGTGTATCTTCTAACATTGGTGGAAATGCCCAGCATGTTGTGATTTAAGTTATGCATGAGGCCAAACTGAAGTGGTAAATATAGCTTCATATTTTATGTACCTTTCAAGATAAACATTTGTCAAGTATCTTGTAATAATTTCAAAGCATGTAACCTCCAAAATTTGGCTTTTTCACAACAAGTTAGAGAAAAGGTTTGTTTATTTTTTATCATGATAAATGATGTTTGATAATTTCAAACAAGATCATATTGTGATAGTTTCAAGAAAATATTAGTATAAATTTATAGAAAAATTATTCAAACGTTCAGGCTATGTCCTCGTTATAAGATGAGTGTCAACAAATGAAATAAGATAAAATAAAATAATACAGACTTAAAATAAAATTAAAAACAAGTAACAACAACAACAGCAGCAGCATCAACAAGAAATACATCAATATTATTATTATTATTATTATTATTATTATTGTTATTATTAATATTATTATTATTATTATTATTAAGATGATGCTGATGATGACGATAATGATGTTAATCATCATCTACTCATCCTACTTGTTTTGATATGGTGGGATGGCTGATATTGTGGAAGGGTTGTAAATATTTTTTTTTATGGCATCCCGTTTAAACGTGTGCAAGATATAAATGACAAATAAACAGTGCAAAATAAATAAGATCGGATATTGTCGTAGTCTGTTGTCTCTGAATAATGTCACCACTGATTTAAAGTTATACTGTACGTCTGTTGATTGGAGGTTTCTCAAAGTATGCACCTTAAAATGCATATAAATCAAACTACAGGCTGCTCTTGACCCATTTTGTTGTAGAACTGAAAGATCAATATTCTTTCATAAGCTTTTAATATTTTAGTCTTTTCATCTATAATAACAATTATCGAACATTCTGATCTAGCCACATTTTGCAATAAGTCTTCAATTCAAGTCAAACTCTTAAGAAGACGTTGTATCAGCCATTGTGCACAAATGAAAATTTGTTACGACAATTATATTGATAGCAAAGGTAGCATTATACAATTACTCATTTACTGTAAGCACGTGCACTTCACCAATGAGCACATCAAAGTCCTTAGAAAGTGCGCCAAGTGCTACATTTCAGATATACACTGTATACTTATATTATAGTCTCTATCTTTCTGTGATACAAGAAGTTTGCTGAGGATATGTATCCCAACACACAAGTAGCGACTAGACTCAGCTAAAATGTTTTATTATTTATTTATAAAGCAGCTGTGTGAACCTGTAACATGGAAATGAGTGAAGTCAGTTTAAAACAATTATAGACACGTGATTAGTTGCTTAATGTATCCGTGATACAAAAAAGAAGTTGAAAAATATTGGCATACTTGAGGTTGTATATATACTAGAAAAATAGTACCCCACTTATCTTGAAATATTTATCATTTAAGATCCTTTGTTGAGACATTTATTTAACACAGATAAACGCTATTTGATTGTTTGTTTGTGTGATGTGTTTGTTAACGTTTTTGTTTCTATCTTTGCTTTATTGTTATTTTGTTTGCCCTTGATTTCCAGAGAAGTTGTAAATCTGTAAAAAAAACGAGTTTAGATTTATGGAAAGATGATTTGAAAGTTTGTATGGCTTACATAATAAGTGTTAAGAAATGATAGAAAAGAAAACATCATGCAAAATATTAAAACTATCGTTACTACTACAACTGCCACTACAACTACCATATTATCATCATCATTGTTATTATTATTATTATTATTATTATTATTATTATTATTATGAAACTATTCATCATCACTTTATACAGAGACGCATCAAAATGCACGTTTTCAAGTCTTATTCACCCTAAGTGTTCTGCTATAGTGTAAATGGTCATATGACCTTTCTGACTTTTTTCGACGAGTGTATTTTTGAGCTAATTAAACGTCACTAATTAAGTATGGAATGATAAAGTTCTGACTGTTAATCTTCCCCATAAAGATCATTCAGAACTATTTCCAAAGGTTTTATATTTTTCAATTTTTTCATCAACCATGTAATTTTATATTGGCATAAACTTTATCGACTCTTTTGATCTCAGCCTTTGTATAGAGGTATTCATTTTCAAGTAAGCTGATATCGCAAAAGACATTGTAACCACCATAAAGCAAACTGTTTGCACGTCAACCATTATGTTTTACCACTCGTAAAACAATGTACTTATTTATTACTCTTTTTCTCTTCATCCCGTTTAAATGAAGATGAGATGTAAACGATAAATAAACAGTGGAGAATAATAAAAAGTTGGACATTATTATTCTGTTGTCCCGGAATAAGATCACTGCTGATTTAAAGTTGGATTTTATTGGAACGTTCTTCGTTATTCTCGATTGCCTTTTTGAATCTCGTTTTCATAATCAATTCAACACTTTAAATTTTCTGATTGTGCATGTATTTTATAATGCAGTGTTGAAAAAAAAAATAAAAAATGATGGCGAAGGGTTTAATAAGAAAATATTATCAAGTAATTTTGAAATTTGTATTGATTACAGAGTATGTTTTTAGTTTACTTTATTAAATCACCGTTATTGTCAGAAAGAAAAACTCTATTTTATGTGAACTTGCAAATGTGAATGTACTGGTCTGTTATTGTTCACCGATGAAACAAATAAATAGAACTTTCATTCACTAATTTAATATAGGGTGATTATAGTTACTATCTACAAGTAAGACAAGTAAATTAATCCCTAATTTCCTCATTACATCATCACTTGTATTACACCAATCAGAAACGCTATTTTAATTTATTTATGCCTTGAAAGTATGTAATGTCTTAGACATTTACCATTGATATTCTTTGACTTTGATTATGAATGCATTTCTTTAACATCATCACTTTTTGGTACGTGTCGAAATGGTTTTGTAATCGCATGTAAATATTAACCTAATTTTAGTATTGAGAATTTGTGTGAATATAACCATTGATAATTGTTTATCAGGAAAGAACCATTTCTGAGGAAACCGAAAGCTTTCGACTACAGAAACTAATCTTGAGAAGTATGTAAAAATGATGATACCGAAATATGCTTGATTTCGTTGATAAATTTAAGTTTTCCTCCGCTTTGACTAATAACACATTCCTAATACATGTACTTAATAAAACTGTATCAGTTTTAGTTTTCAAAGCATAAACAAAGACAAATGAGTTCAACGATTTCTTGCTATTGTCTCGTTTTGGACTCTACTTCAGGAATATACAACTATGAAATTTCTAATTTATCAACTAATATATATGAATTTACCTCTTGATGATGATGATGATGATGATGATGATGATGCTAATTATAATATTAATTATAATAATAAGAAGAAGATGAAGACCAAGATTAAGGAGAATATAAACGATTATGATGAGAATGACCTCTCATGATTATGATGACTACAATGAAGACGATTTTGAAGATGAAAGTAGTGGCTGTGATGATCATACTCACGATTTCGATAAAAATTTAGTTCATTTGACGTTTTTGTAATGATTTGATGTAAGAACAGTAATGTGTACGCCTTACTTGCAGAAAGCAAATAAGTTCAGTAATGTCTGTGTTATTGAACGGCCTGTGATGGATATATTATGAACACAGAATGGGTACCCAATACAACAAGTAACAGGAGCAAGACTTTTGATATTTTTTCCACTTCAATTTCGATTAAATCGATTATTGAAATATATATTACTTCTGATTTGCCACGGGAAGTTGTTGATATACCTCTAAAATGCCTGTTCTTAGTTTTAGAAAGAATATCTAGAATCATTAAAATATACCATTTGCCTCCCATTCGCAAAAGCATAACAAATTCGTTGTAATTCATGGCTGAAAGTTCGTAGTTCAAATAAACCTGCACATGGGCTCTAAAAATTTCTTTGAAGTAATTGACACCAGTATGGTGTCAATTACGGCTGCTTGTGACATGTACACTAAAGAAGGTAATATTCATCTTTGAAAAATGCATCATCTTGTTATCGAGATAACTTTCATTGTAAAATTCTTTAGTCATTGTATTGTAGATCTTAATAACGGAGTCTCTGGACAAAACAAATGGCCTAAATATGTTATATATTTTCAGTGTATAATAATCTTTTTGGAAACTATATTGAATTATAGGTCACTATGGAATTATGACCAAATGTTAAACGAATGACATATTTTGTTCTTCCACAATAGAATGTCTAAAGTAAGTAGTACTGCAGTAAGGACGTTAAGAGAAGAAATCTATCTGAAACAAGGAATTCCTCTGTAGTCACAAAAGTTTGGAAGAACTAGCAAAGAAACCTGCTCCCCAAACTAGAATATATATCCGTTACTTTCCAAATGTTGCACCAAATGCTAGCATTTTGAGAAAACCGAGGAGTTTTGGTTACTGAGAACCACAACCTCCTTCAATTAAAAGAAAAATAGATCAGAAACTACCGATACTAGCGATACATTTCCCAGCTTCATATATATATATATATATATATATATATATATATATATATATATATATATAATACCTATACTATTGATACATTTCCCAGTTTCATATATATATATATATATATATATATATATATATATATATATATATATATATATATATATATATATATATATGTCTGTGTGTGTATTCTTTCTCCTCGAATAGTAAATGGATACAAACTGAATTTTTTAAGTTAAGCCAAATGCAAAATTTATTTTTGCAAATGAAGTGAAAAAATATTGTCAGAAATACGATTACAATTCTCACCTGTAGCACAGTCAGTGATCTGGTAAATGGACATCACCAAGAATACAACATCACAGAGAACAATTATTTTGCCACACATTTCTCTCGATTGCCGGTGATTTTCAACAGGTCGCTTAATAAATACACACTTGAATAATATTGTTAAACACGCTCCCACAGAAATGCGTAATATATGTTTCTAATTAAAGTCGTGAACCGTTAACAAGTTGACTTCTCCCTTTGCATAACCGTTCACGACTGATAAGATTCCTTCGCGGAAAATAAATACGGTGGAATGCCGTCTCAAAATGGAGCCATAAGCGCTGAAAGGGACGGAATAATTTTCAACGGAGTCTAGGTCCTTTTGTCAATATTTTTCATTTGACATAATATTTATTTACCTGAATTAAACATAAAATTAGTAAGTATGTATGTGAGTGCCCTCTGCAAATAAGCATTGCAAACAATTTGATTGCTGACATTGACCTCAGTATGACTTATATGAAAATTAATTGTTATCAGTTCGGTGTGTTGGATCAAACTTGTGTAAGGTTTGAACTTTTTCAAGTGGATTCCAATATATCCTATCTTACCTAACATTTTAATGTTTGAAGGGCTCATATGCTAGCGTAAGGAGATTTTTGAGGTGGTAGGAAACCGGTAAACCCGACATTGGACTGGGTCGCAGATGACAAAACGCAAAGTAGATCCTAAGACAGCGGAAATGGAATCCAGGTCACTGAATCCAGTAGGCAACTGTTAGAATTCATAACTGATTCTTCCTAAAGGAATACAATTGGGAATGGCATTAATCAAACAAAAGAAATTCGGCCTGTGACTAAAACAATCTTTTCTTGCAAAGAAACGTGGTATATTCTTGAAAAACAGATAGATAAATAAATAAATAAATAAATAAATAAATAAATAAAATAAAACAAATAAATAAAATCGCATCTACATACCTGAATTATAGTAGAGAGCATCTCTATTAAATTCTGTTTTTCATTCATAATTCTATTCTATTGAAACTGTCCTTTCTGTTGTAATCAAAATTATATATATTGATCGGTCTAGCTATAATTTGCGGACAAGGTAAACACCAAATAGTCTTCTTGCTAAAATGGGAATACCTTATTTGCCACAACGTAAATAGTTCAAAGTATATAGTTTTCTGTTTTTCTTCGGATTATAATTAGTATTAGATTCTTTTATTTATGCATCACCATAACAAAACAGTATGTAAATATATATTTGTTCATGCTTTTGTGATTGCAATTGTGAGTGTAGCCGCCTTGAGAAAGGGATTCATATATCTCGAAGGCGCGTGGCCAGTTTCTCTGACTTGCTGTACCGAGTCTGTCTGTGTGTGTGTGTGTCAAAGAAAGAAATAACAGTCACAATGACAATCACTGACTGTCTACACGTTTTTCTCATTTTTCATCTATTTTACTCACCTTATCAACCTTTAAACAAAGTAATTGTTATCAATCTGTTCACATAAAATCATATATAGACTGTTAATTACATAGATACATATTTTACGGCCATCTAATCATAATGTGTACTATAGGAAACAACACACATTATAAAAACATAACGAATAATTCCTAAATTAGCTTCAGTAAATCAAACTTGAAACTCACCATCAGAAATTAATCCAATTATATTATTAGTATTATTAGAGAAAATTTAAACATATTGAAAATAAGATATTACTTAAAGATATATATTTTTTTATCTCATTCACATCTATTAATTGTCGTCAGAGTTTGCCCATAACTGTACACAGGTAAGCAAGATATCTCCATTGTACACGGCGCTTTGGCAAAGTAGAAGAAATGTCGAATGACATTATTTTAGACCTCGAATGCATCCTACCAAATTTGCGCATTAGTCCATGTTTCTCTCCAGTAATTCAAGAGAGCCCAATTTATAACTAATTGCAAAAAACCTAGTGTTTAGTATACTGTCATTGTTGTTTGCAAAAAACAAAAACAAAATAAAACCCAAACAAAAACGATATTCTATGGTGGTCCATTATCATATAACATGGTGGTGATATGACTAAAATATGGACGGACAGATATTGTTCAAGCAACATTACATTCTTTTAGTTCGTCCTATTTCGACGAATATTTCGGAATATTAACTTGTGCTGCCCTCTGCTCCCACGACCCCCTCCCCCCACCCCAACTTTCAACCCCCTACCTTCCAGCCCTCGGGAAAAATATGAGAATTTCCGCATTTTTCTGTCTATTCCTTGATAGATGACATATTTTGAATGCTAACACCAACCACAGTCATTGCTTAGTGACCTGAATAATATAGTAATCAATTCTAAAAAAATAAAAAATCAGCAACAACAACAAGAAAAACAAAACAAAAAAAACCACGATTTCATCTGCAATTAAAAATTTAATTTCAAACTTTTGTTTCTTTTGTACCAGTGTATCTTACATTGATGGTACTGTTCCTGAAAATCAAACAATTTTAAAAATGTCACTGGAATGATTTCTAGTAACCTCGTGAGACTCTAAGTATGGATTTAAAATGTCAGATTTTCAACAGTTATTTTTTCGGATATTTTATGACAACAACCCTCGGAAAAAAAACTTTTTCTACTGAAAGTGTTTTGATTTTCAATGTTCATGACTTATTCCATTGACTGGTATACTCTTCAGTGCTTGTTTCAAAATATCTATGAATAATCGCAGTCAGCGAAATAAATAAATAAATGTATAACGAAATAAGCAAATAAACACACACACACATATGAAACAAAATGAATTATTAGGTTACCACGATACTGGCCTTGAGTAAAAACAAATGTCACTGAATTTTATATTTTGCATTTCTAAAAAAACTGAAGGGGCCTATATTTCTGCTGTCATTACGGCTGGCGAATGCACGACAAAAGCCGCACAGCGGCTGTAAGTGTTACAAATACCAGTTAATGTCATAAAGTGACCTTACAAGCGTTTGTTACATCTACCGGATCTTTTCTCGCTGGTAAATGTCTTGATATATGACATTAACAAGCTACTCTGATATCTGTTTTGCAGCAAAAGGACTACATCATGACAATTACTGTTGAGTAGGTATATGTACGGTCTCAACGGCTTAATACCACATTGTTTTAGATAAAATGTTCCTATGTGCTATGGGTTTTCATCAATATATCAACTTTTTGGGAAGTATTGCATAGATCAGGTCCCCTATTTATCTGTTTGTGTCTTCTGTGCGTACGTCCCTCCGTACGGCGTCGGTATTTCTCGTACGATATTTTCCAAAGTTTAAGCTGCTTGGGGGGGGGGAGGTAGAGGAGGGTAAGCAAATTTATACATGCATATCGCTGTGTTACAGATTTGTTGTTCGATGTCATCTGTGGTCTACAGCAGTACAGATTGTAAATGTCATAATGTCTAGGCATGATTTTTACCAACCTGCTAAGACATTTACCCCCGGTAATGTCACCAATAAAGGTATCATTGTAAAATGCAACAGCGACTTTGCACGCAAAGTCACAGTTAGAAGTGACATTTACTGGCGTTTGTGACATTTACAGAGTCTACACCATACATGTTTATATGCATAACGCTTATTGACACCGATTATTTTCACGTAAATTGAATATTGAATTGAATGATAAAAAATGAGAAGCGACACAAATAAAGCATGGATAAGGAAGTAAGAACAATTAGCTATTTTACATGTGTCTGAAGGAGGAAATAATCTGGATCTTTTCCTTCAGAAAGAAAAAAAAATATTATGTTTTCAGTAAAGAAATCATCTTAATGGAAAATAGGCATGATGATGATGATGTTGTACATCTGTACATCCATGGATCACAAAGGAAATCAAAAGGTCAATACTCTAACGAAAAAGAGCACATCGAAAAGCCAATCAATCTGACATATCCTCTCATTGGACTAAATCTCGTTACCTGACAGAACAATCTCTATGATTCACGAAAAGCCAAACAGCAACATACTGACAAATCAGTACAAAAGCTGAAATCTGGCATTACATATTCTTCAGACTGGTGATCAACCCTTAAGGTTTTCATCAGTCCTTACAATATACATTCTATTTTATACCTTCAACACAACGGTTTGATAATCACCGAATAAGCTAGCAAAGCTGAGACATTTAACGATTTTTTTTATAGAGCAAACTGTACTAGATGAAACAAGTGTTAATCTTCCAAATATGCCTTTATATGCTGATGTAAGTTTTCGTTCTATAGAACTTACGCCTGGCAAAGTACACAATGTTTTCATAATCTTTTCTCTGGATTAGGATTCTGGTGTAAATAACTGTATTCTGCGTGTGCGGGCTTATGAACTCTCTCATCCACTTTGTTCACTTTGTAACAAATCTCTCAGAGAAGTCACCTGTCCAGACTCTTGGAAGAAGCAAACGTTTGTCCAATTTTAAAGCAGGGTGACACTTCCATCGTATCTAAATACCTGTCCGATCTCTTCTCAATACTGTTGGAAAAGAATTAGAAAGACCGGTTTTTAAACACTTATTTAATTACCTTCGAGAAAAAAAAAATTGTTACACCTTTCCTGTTTAGCTTTATTCTGGGTGATTCTGCTACTGTTAATCAATTAACATATCTCCATGATACATTTTGCCATGCAGTAGATTCCGGTAAGTAAATTAGAGTTGTGTTTTGCGATATAAAAAACTTTCGATCGCATGTGGCATAAGGGACCTATCCATAAATTAAAGCTACTGGCATTACAGAAGACGTTTAAAAATGGTTTTCTAGCTATCGAGAAAAAAACAAAAAACAACGAGTGATACTTCATTGGTATTTTGCGAGTGGAGGCGTATCAGAGCTAATGTGCCCCAAGGATCCGTTTTAGGTTCCTTCCTTTTTTATATTCGTACATGATACCGTCCATGATAAACACTCCCGTATAAGTTTATTAGCAGATGATTCAAATCTTTTCTAATTGTAGATAATCCAGTAGGAACCGTTCATAATCTTTACTCTGAATAGGAAACAATTGCTCAATGGAGCAAATAATTGCCTTGTATCTTTAAAACCTTCTAAATTTTAATCCTTAACAAATTACAAGAAAATTAATTAACCCTTCCCTTCCATCCACGACAGTTGAGGAAGTTGACTTGCACAAGCATCTTGGGTTTTTTCTCTTGAATGACTGATCAAGGCACAAACAAGTAGACAATGTTCAAATTCCAACTTGACAGGAACTCTTTAGAAATTATATATACGTCTTTTATACGACCTATTATGAATACGGTAATGTGGTTTGGAACAACTTTGCACGATATTTGAAGAAAAAAAAATGAACTCGAAAAAAATACAAAATGAGGCAACAAGAATCGTGACTTGTATCTATTGAAACTTTACACCGACAAATAGGATGGGACATTCTTAAATCCAGACGACCCACCCCCCAAACCTATACTTTTATATAAAATGACAATTAGTGCAACACCTTCCTGTCTCAAATATCCAATTCAACCGGGTGTTAGTTATATTATTGGCTATAACTTACGTAATGTAAACAACTTCCAATGAATAAAAGCTAGAACAAATCTTTATTACAACTCGTTCTTCCTTCAGCCATTTGAGAATGGAACACCAGAGACTCGTCAAAGCGACTTCAAAAGCGTATTAAATAAACATGACACTCATGGTCCCAACACCTTTATTGGGAGTAGAAGGAAATGTTAAATTTGTCATGCTCGACACAGGATAAATTGTAGGTCACTTACTCAACATTTATTTAAAAAGAATATAATTGGATCACCTCTTTGTAGATGTCGACTTGTAGAAAGTACACAACACTTATTTTGTTTCTTTTCTTGCTTTATTACCAAGAACAATGCATCGAACTGTTTCAATCCCTTCGTCCATACGGTAACTTAGAAATGTATGAAACTAACCTAAAATAATGTCGGTGGCCAGTAAATTGTGAAACAATTTCCAAATTCGCAGAAGCATTATTATATTGTTACAATATATTAATTGTATAACGCTCAAATATGCAGGAAAAAGATCAATGATGATTGATTAAAAAACAAATTGATCACAGAAGAGCTTT
Organism: Margaritifera margaritifera; assembly: GCA_029931535.1. Taxonomy (NCBI): domain Eukaryota; kingdom Metazoa; phylum Mollusca; class Bivalvia; order Unionida; family Margaritiferidae; genus Margaritifera; species Margaritifera margaritifera. The sequence continues at coordinate 138,966 of JAQPZY010000484.1, forward strand.
AAGAGACGTCTTTTGTAAATTATGCAAACACATAATCTGAAAAATTGAGTTTACTGCTTCGAATTTGAAGAAAAAAAAATCAACAAAGAGTTTGCAAGCTGCGGTTCGATACATATGATATCAATACCAAATTGCATGATAGATGAAAGGAAGAAAGATCAACCTTATTAAAAAAAGAAATGATATCTGTCATTTTGGAGAAGAGTACTAATCAGTGTTATTTCGTTTCTACAGTGGAATAACCTCCAAGCACTACACATACACTATTAAGGGCCGAAATAGGAACAGTAAGGTCATATCGCCGCCTTGAAAACTAGCACAAAAATTCAGTATGAATCGATTATAATGAGTTTTAGAAAGTAACAATAATAATAATAATAATAATAATAATAATAATAATAATAATAATAATACATTATTCTCCTCCCTTCTCCTCATCATCATCATAGTCAAACTTCTGCCCTTCACTAGTTCATTATTAATTGAAGTCTGTGAGCTACAAATAAGAACAAATAAGTAGGTGATAAAGATAAATTCTGAAATCATTATCCCTATAATCTAGCTGAACTGCTGTGTATGTACAACTAACCGCTGTGTTTAATATATCTGAAAACTTCAAATGTCACGTGTCTGGAAGATATTTATGTGAGACATCAGTAGGAAACCGGTGACATATTCTAATAAGTACGATATGTATGAAAAGATTCAGACCATATAAATTTGGCCTTGATTATAATCTATTATTCTTGTAAAGAAGGTTTGAAGACTTTCCTCACATTCAACAGGTGAAAGCAATGATGCAAATACATATTGTGTTAATAAAATTAAACCGAAATTCAGGTATACAGTACATTCAATATGCAGTTCTACTCTAGTACGTTCTAGCAACAAACGCTTAAATTTAAACTTGTGGTAATCAGGGTGGAAAGTTTCTGGCGATATATGTGCTTATTGTGTATATAATGTGTAATTCTTGTACAAAGCTATTGCTATTAATAACTGTATGCGATTGGCGTTGTGTGCCTGACTTAGAATTGTACGCATTTTGTAAAATAATTTACTTACGTATTTCTAGAATGAATCTGTCTTCCACTGGCATTTAATACAGCCTTCATCTCTTTGGTGAAACCATCATTTCTCCACGTTATGACGCTTTTTCAAACAATAAAATGATTTGATTGTTGACATAATCTTTTATTCGTGATTAAATGGATGTAGCAGTCAAATGTAAAAAATAAGTTTGCAGAAATCTTTGTTGATCACTGTTGATTCAGCACATTCAGCAGTTGGATGTTTGAAGTAGGCAGTAATCTGGAACTACCTAGGGCCTAATCAATTTAATCACCATCTAGAAGTCATCGACATTCACTCTGTATAGCAGCAGAGGACCATTTCATGACTTTTTGTTTTGTTTGTCTGTGGAAGATAAATTCATTTTTTATTGTGAATACAGGGGAAAATACACATGTCTGTACAACAATGACATTAAGAAGCCCTCATTTATATACCCAAGCAATATCATGTGAGATGCATATAGCTTTTTTGATGGCTTGCCAGGAAACTTGTTAAATGCGTATTGACAAATCACTGCTTCCATTATTTTTATACAAGTTATTGCCCTTTTTAATTTGCAGCTGAATGCAGTATAGGACAAAATGTTGTAAATGCAACTAGTCGCACATTTTTTAATGAATCACTGTGAAACTTCAAAAATATTATGGTCATCAGTAGAAGTTGTGCATGTCGACATATCACATTGCTCCCGCTATTTTTGTTTTAGATATTGCACTTTTGTCTTGCAACTGAGTGTAGCATATGACAGAATCTTGTAAACTCAGATAGTCTCAAGAGTTTTTATAGATTGCCCTAAAACTTGGTATATATTATGGTCATCACATGAAGATGCGCATATCGACAAAATCCCTCTGCTATTTCTTTGTTAGTGTCCTTTTGAACTTGTAGCTTAATGCAGTGTATGACAGAATTTTGTGAATGCATCTAGTCTAACAGATTTCAATTAATTGCCATGAAACAGGGGAAATTTTATGATCGTCTGAAGATGAGTATAGAGACAAATCATTGTGCTCCTATGATTGTTGTAAGAGTTATTGCCCTTTTTTACTTGAAGCTTGATATAGTGTATGACAGAATTTTGTGAACACAACTAGTCTCCTAGTTTTTATTGGAATGCCATGACACTTTGTACATGTTATTGTCATCATTTAAGATGCACATGTCAACAATTTACTCTCCTGCAATATTTTTTAGAGTTATTGCTCTTTCTGCTTCGAAGCTGAATGCTATATGTGACAGAATATTTGTGAATGCATCAAGTCCACCAGTTTTGATGAATCACTGAGAATCTTGGTACATATTATGGCCATCATTTAAAGATGCACATATCGACATATCACACTGTTCCAACGATTTTGTTAGAGTCCAGTTGCTTCATTTGACTTGGAGCTGAATGCAGTGTATTACAGAATCTTGTGGATGCAGCTAGTCTCATAGTTTTCAGTGGATTGCCACGAAGCTTTGTATATGTTATGGCCATTATTTGAAGATCTGCATATTGACAAATCACTGCTTTAACAATTTTTGTTAGAGTTATTGCCCCTTTTTGTCCTGCAATTAAATGCAGAATAAGACAGGATCTTGTGAACACAACTTGTTTTACAGTTTTTATATATCACTGTGAAACATATTATGGACATCTTCTAAAGATGCACATGTTGACAAATCTTTTTGCTCCCATGTTTTTTTGTAAAAGTTATTACCCTTTTTGACTTGCAGCTGGATGCAGTATAAAACAGAATTTTGCAAACGCAGCAACTCATGCAGTTTTAATGGATTGCTGTGAAACTTGGTACATATGATGGTCATCATCAGAAGATATGCATGTTGACCAGTCATTATACTGGCACTATTTTCAGAAGAATTGTGTCCTTTTTTGACAATGGACTCCTCTCCATCATTGGAGTGGGATATGGGATAGGTTGGGGATATTAATGTGAGTAAATTGCTCACTATTCCTCTAGTTAAACTTACCATCACTTCTATCAGATTTCAAATATCTGGTCAAATAAGATTTTATTTAGGCAAACCTCAAGTTGAACACTAGTATTTGGATCACTGAAACCCTTGTAAGGTATGATCATAATTCTGCTGTAAAGGCCTACGTAAGTGCTTGTATCACAAAAGCAATTACATTGGAGCAATCTTGGCCTTTTATGTCAGTGATGCTACAATTGAAAAGCAACCGAACAATCAGAAATCATGTAAACTTAATGCCCTGATTTTTTGATAAAATTGAACAAAGAATTATACTTGTACGAAGAAAAAACAATTCTTCAGAAATTCCAAACGGGATGAATAATGTGTCTTTGCAGTCTTTTCTTGATAGATTTAATCGTGTTACTTAGCATGAAAGATGATTGTAGGAAGCATAAACAAGCCAAACTGGATGGATGGATGGATAGGAAAAATAAAGACAAAACCAGTGTAAAATAAATACAATTATATTATTAAGTAGAATATGTCACAAATAAATTGACAACTTACATTTTGTCGATCTCTGTGTAATAAAATCCATAGAAATCCATAATGCTTGCCATTTTAAATCCATTTATGTGATAAAGCCATGAATTCTATTATAGGTCACATACTGGTATAAAAATAGTAGCCCAGAATGATCCAATTCACAATATTCCATAATATGTTAATTCTACACGTCTTACAAATAAACAATGAAAGTAAAGTCCACACCTTATGTGATTCATAGTATCCTATAAATGTCTCTGTCTAGTGTCATCTAGTACAAAGAATAGTTGCATGATAACATACAAATATTTGAAATTACTATTTGTGTGTGTACTGCAAACAGCTTGAGTTTTTAGTCACCCCTAGATTTATAAAACAATTTTGTATGTCGCGCTTTTAAGACGACCCCTACTCAGCATTAATTGAATTTTCATTGAAAAACATTGACTTATAAGCGAGTATATATGGTTTTCCTATTTTAATGTTAAGATTATGACTTGTTTAAAGCTGACATTCCTATTTCACATTGGTAGGGCATCACTGCATCCATGTGTTATGTCCGGGATCCATGGTGGCTCAGTTGGTAGAGTGTCAGACTCGTAATCCAGGGGTCGCAGGATCGATATCCATCCATGTCAGCACATTTCGGCTGCCTCTGTGTCCTTGGGAAAGGCACTTAGCTCCCATTTCCTCAGCTTGATATAGCCAATAATCTGTTGAAAGTGCGATTAAAACAGCCTACCAAACATGCACGTGTTCAACCATACATCTGCCCACACCCTAGATAAACTTCAATGTTAAAGTTTTTTATGTTTTCAGTTTCTCAAGTACAGTTGGTCACAGGATACATCTTGATGTCTACAACACCAGTTTACCTGAAAAAATTGGGGTGGGCTCAACATGCAGGCCATGCCCAACTTTTTATTTAACCTCCTTTTCCAGTCGTCAGGTTACATAGAATTTATTTAAAATGGTAGTCAGAAAATCCAACAGTCACTGTAAGATATACTGAGTTTTTGAACCAACTCTGAGTCATCATATTGTCATAGTGGATGTTAGACAGTATTTTTTTTCAGATTTTCCTTTGCCTTTTGGATATAGTTTGCCCATGTGAGATAACCATGTGGGATATGCCTATCCAACATTAGTGCATCTGATGACATGAAAATGACATCATCTTCTCTATGATCTGGAGGATGTCCATTTCATTGGAAGTACAATGCAGTCTATCCAACATATGTAATTAACCACATATTTGTTACAGGAATGAGAGAAGTATAAATATAATCAGTGAGATACAATTGCTGCAGAAGTTGTTACCAATCCCAAATTCCGTTTACAGCAAACAAATCTCACACTTCAACAAAGCTTACATTATCTTGTAAATGCAATATCTAACAGTTAATTTGATCAACAGTTTATAGGTGTTTAGTCTTTCTGAAGAAGATGTTTACTGACTTTCAACATCTACATTATGGTGTAGCTTAGGCTTCATTGAGTATTTTCATATTTGAAACAGCATAGATAAAATCATTTTTATCTATGCTCTGGGTTAAAAATGGATATTCTTTAAGAGATACAACGTGAAATGTTTAGTGTTATGACCATTAAGATAAGATAAAGATGGGTAGAAAGAAAACTACCTAGATTTTATAAACTTGTCACAACTTGTATGTTTCCTAAGAAAAGTATATGAAAATCAATGCTTCCGATATTTTTTAGTTAGACCCATAAAATATTTTTTTCTTGATTTTTAATAAGACCTGTAAAAATGTTTAGAAATTTGTCTCACAGGGCATTGCTCCGAAATGAGGCATTTAGCAATTCCTGCCCATATGCATTGATGTGGGATAAGGAAATCCCACTTAAGTACACATAATTTATTGATTTATTATATCATTCTCTTACACTGCCTAACCTGGATACATTTTTTTGTTTAAATAGAACAGTCCTAAAATGTCACTTTCTTTTCACGGTTTCATCGTTTTGGGTTCACATTATTTTCATCCTATAAAGCCGCAAGAACTGTCATACAAATAGTTTACAGTAATATTTATGTTTGTTTTGTTTCTTAGATTCAATGTGAATGCTAAAGAGAAAGGTATAGAAATGGCCCGGAAACAATTACAGGCTATTATTAAGCAAGTACAGACCTTTCTGGACATGCATCAAGTGATATCAGCAGGACCCTTCCTTTATGCATTCATACAAGAGGTAATTGCTTTTGACTATAATTCAAGACCCCGGAGGTATTAGTTACTGTGAATTTTACTCGTTTGCTTGGGGAACCAATTTTCATGGCTTTTATTTTGTGATTTCAACTTCTTGTGGTTGTGATAGTAAAAGAGTAAATAGTTACCAGAAATGTTTTTGTGGAATAGGCAATAATTTGCTGTGAAGTATTTATTTCTGGTTAAATTAACTGACCACCAATGGCTTGGCTCTTTTTTTTTTCTTTCTAAAAATGTTAAATTCATTGAGTATTATTATTTAATCACTGAGAGTTATGTGGAACATTGTGCTTCCAATGTTTCAAAGAAACTTTAGTTTTATGGGTTTTTTGGGGTGTGTGTGTATACCCTGCAAACAGATTTTGAGGGTGGATGGTGGATTAAGGAGTCAGCTTGTCCATCTGTCTGTCACACTTTTGTTTCCTTAATATCTTCTGAACCCCTTGAAATATCATCTTGAAACTCTGTATGCCTTTGTATCATGGCTAGACATTGTGTCCTGTACAAAAAAATGGAGTCTATCCATGATCAACATTTTAAGAGTTATTCCTATTAATATTACAAACTGTGTCCATCTGTCTGTCCATGCTTCATATATAATATCTTCTGAATCATGTGAGATGTCTTCATGAAACTTGGTATGCATTTGTATCACAATACAAGTTTCCTCTTTTGTCAGATTAGTACTTTTAGAGTTATCTCCTCATGTTTGAAAATTGTTTGTACTCTTCACATCTCCCTAATTGTTTGCGGTATCTTCATTAAACTTTGTCGACTCTTGTATTATGACCAAACAATGTGTCTTGTAAAAGAATGGCCTCTGTCTGATCAGCATTTTATGAGTTATCCCAATTTTAAAAATCTTATCCATCTTTTCATCACACTCTTAACAGTTAATATCCTCCGAACTACTTGTCATATCTTCATCAATCATTTTGTATGCTTTTTTTTACCATGATAAACAGAGACTATTGTAAAAGAATGGCTTCTGTGTAATAAGCGTTGCACACTCTAGACAGTTAATATCTTCCGAACCATTTGAGAAATCTTCATGAAATTGGTATACATTTGTATCATGACACGTTTATGTAACCTATGAGTATGGGCTTTGTTAGATTATTATTTTTAGAGTTGGGGGTATTCCATAAGAACTTACTTAGTGACAAATCTTTTTTTTTTTTTTTTTTTCTTGACCTTCAGAACAAACAGATGATGAATGTGACGATTGTAGAACCTTGATTATGTGAATCTTGATTTATTTCAATTTTCAGTATATCAAAATAAATACCATGTCACTCTAACATTTCTAATACAGTTAAACATCCCTAAACTGGCCAATGTTGGGACCAGATATTTTGGCCATTTGATAGAGATAGCCAGTTGACAGGTTTTTTATTTATTTTGTTACATTTAAATGGCACAGTTAGGCTAAAATATGACTACCATTTTGCTGTATATCTTGGGACAAGATAAAATAAATGATTTTTTCCTGTGCCATAACTTATGGTTAAGCTTTTTTTCAACTAGATCATATGTTCCAAAACTTAAGAACCGAAAGAAATTGTGTTGAATTTACCGCCCGCCCCCCCCCAGCACTTCATGTTACAATAAGATAGGTAAATTAAACGTTTATTTGATAATAAACTGAAAGAAAGTAACCTTGTACTGTTCTCATTTATTCCTCTTTTTTGTTTTTCATAAGCAATTTGTGTATAAAAGACACAAACGTATCTACCATCACTAACCTATCCACTAACACCACATGGTCCGGTAATGTAGAGTACCGATACTGTGTATCGCTTATGTCAGGTAACAACATTGACACATTGTTTATTGACGTGAATATAGATAAACGAATCATGTTTGGTTGTCCTCAGAAGTTTGAATATATTATCAAACTGAAAATTGGATCCAGCAAAATCACAAACAATAGAAAGAGAGAGACAGAGAAATGGCATCCGATTGCTTGAAGGCACCAGCAATTCACGCATGATCCGGTGTATGGTGCAAAATAACCAAGAGTGTATTATATCCAGATTAACAATTTAACAATATTTCGCAAATAAAAATTATTATTAGGAAATAGATTCACCGTGAGAGCAAATGACAATATTTTCGCTAGCATGGGATACAGACAATTCTTAAAGACAATTAATGCCGTGTATACTATTTACCCTGCATACATCAATGCCTGTTTGTATCGGTTATGATGGCAAACAATAGAAGATCGGGTGGTGAATAAACACAGCTGATAGCGAGCAATAAACTCGTTGTTTCAACTTACCAGTATGATATCAAATGCAAAGTTTATTTTATTACAAAGCAAGCAGACCCTGGAAACCGACTTTGGATCATTTTAAGTGTGCAGATTTTTTATATACAAAGTCAGCCGACCAAGGGAAGCTGGCTTTGGTTTCTTTTTAGCAGTATTCACATGAATTTTGAAAATAAATTGAAACAGTGGAACAGTCGGGGTCTGTAAGTGACACTTTGAGCATACATAGTGAAATTTATTAAAGGATTTGCCACAACTGAACAGGTGTCAATGGTGCGGCATGATCACAGGAGGTTCAAATAAATTATGTCAGCTGAATATAGGACTCTACTTGGCACTGAACAAGTATCAACTTTGCGGCTCGATCAAAGGGTTGGGAAAACAAAGTTAAGCTGTCTTTACAAGCTAAGGGATTTGTACTGGCGAATAACTGAGGAAATATTACTTGGCAATTAGATCTGGCTTATGAAAAAGGCAAATATAAATCAACTCAAAACTTTTATTGCATCAAACAGTGTTTATACAGCAAAACAAAATATAATACAAGTACGGGTTGCTCCGACTTGCATATATTTTGTACGTAGTGCAAACATCTAGTCTCCTATATTGCCCATAGATTTATCAAATTTTGTTCTTCAAAAGTTTGCAGTTGAGAAGAAAAGTGGAAAGAAACAATATTTTATTTATTTAATAGAATATAAGTTTTAGTGCATTCTTTTACCAGCTAAGCATTGATATTATAATTCAAATGGTGTCCCAAAACTTACGACTCGAAAAAAACGATCTGTCCCAGAACTTACAGTCCACAAAAAATTACTTTAAAAATTAATGTATGGTGTCCCAACATATATGGTGTCCCAAGATATACGGTAAATACAGTAGTCTGCTGAGGAATGACGGCTTACAGATGAACTGATATAGGGAAGTTTCACCGTTCATATCCATACTAATGCTATCATGATTACTTTATATACTTGAATATAAGTTGGATCCAACAGCAAACTGCACATGCCCAGATTTTCACATAATGTGTTGGCAGATCTGGGTCTATGCAGTTTTTTTTAGGACTGATAGATAGAACATAAAGCATAGACCCTGATCTGCTTGGACATTATGTGATGGCAGATCCGAGTCTATGTTATTTGCAGTTGGACCTGACTTATAGGAGAGCATATATGATATAAGAAAAATCAAAGATTGGTCAGAAAAGCCAAGCAACCAAGCATTCGATTATGATTTTCAATAATAAAATATAAACAATTGAAGTTCTCTTCTTTGGAATAAATGTTTCCACATTTGAAACTTTAATGTTTTCACTGCATTGCAACCTAATATGTTCATTTATCAATGAGAGACCATTTAGAACCAGTAACAAACATGTGGAACGTTTGTAAGATAACATGGTGACAGTTATAATTCCGTGAATTCAGGGACACAGAGAAACATTTGATGTATGTTAAATCACATTTTCCATGAAAAATATAGAACATTACTCCAACCAACAAAAATTAATGGTTGATCGGTTATGATGAACTAATCGTTGATCTTTAAATTTAAACCAATTCAAAACACTAACCAATGCAAACTATCTCGTCTGAATTCCTGATTATCCAAACTACTGGCATGTTCTCGAGTTCAAATAAATGAGGCTATGCATAGATATTTGATTGTTTCCCCAAGTGGACTTGCTTTAAAAAAGTTTCCTCTGAAGTGTATTCACTAGTGTTGAGGATCACTGGACAGAACAGTTTCTAGATGTGACGAAGTAGCTCTGAATCATTTGATATTGATACATATCAGGTTACCATAAAATGATGATTCTTATCTACCATAATTTTTGCCAGATATAACTATTTTTTTTTCCAGAGAAGAATTGGGACGGGATATGTGCCACAAGTGGCCAATCTGTACTTTTTTTGACTTGTCAAGTGCTGGCTTGTACATTATGAAAAATCGGTATTTCCCAAGACTGTTGAAAATTCATTTCCCAAACTTTATTTTAAAAATTCTCTTAGCACTGGTTAATTTGCATCAGATAGAGATGACACAAATTAAATTAATTTATTTTGGATCAAAAACTAAGCAGTACAGGAAATGCCAGTACTGTATTGTTGCAATAGATTTTACGCCGAAGGCTGCATGAATTCATCTAGACTCACTTGCCACTTGATTTTACGCCCGAGGCTGCATGAAGACATCTGTACTCACTTGCCACTTGATTTTACGCCAGAGGCTGCATCAAGACATTTATACTCATTTGCCACTTTATTTTATGCCCAAGGCTGAATGAAAACATCTATACTCACTTGCCACTTGATTTTATGCCTAAGGCTGAATGAAATGGTCTATACTCGCTTGCCACTTGATTTTATGCCCAAGGCTGAATGAAGACATCTATATTCACTTGCCACTTCATTTTATGCCCGAGGTGGCATGAAGAGATTGGTTCTCACTTGCCGTTTGATTAAAATACTAGCATGGGTCGTATAAATTACTGCACTTTGAGCACTTGTCTGTGGGCTTTTGCAAAATGTCTCATACCTAATGTATAATATGTAAAGTTTCCTCGTTTGTGTTTGAAATGTTGTTGATCTTTTAACTCGTTAACCCTTGGAGATTCTTTTCATTTTCGCCTGAAATGGAGGTAGGGATTACTTCTGAATGCAGGCAAACACATCTGCTTAAGAGAGTTTAGGTGTATCAAAAACGTTTTTGATTGGCTATTACGCTCATGCATGTGCAGAAGAATGAAAGTTGGACTTATTTGGGGGGGGGGGGGGTGTTCGTATTGGACCATCGATTTTTGTGTCCTGGCCTCTTTTTACTCCAAATCTCAAACTTGTCCTACTTTTTGCAAAGATTCATCTGTCCGTTCGGACCAGTCTGCTTTAGATCTAAGGCCAAAAAGTCAATAAATTTAATTTTTCTTGCTGTATTTTTTAATGCAAGTAGAAAGTAGATATTATTTGGTATCATTATAGAGCTACATCAGTCTACTTTTTTCAATACCACCCACTTTGGTGATGTTCTTCAATGATGTTGACGTTATAGAGTTCGGAAGTAGGGTACAACCTCATGACGCGTAAACGTGGCGCCAGGGGTTAATGAGTTAATGATATCTTCTACACAAAGTAATAGTTTAATCAAGGAAACCCCCACTTGTCTCCCTTTGTGAAAGTTTACTAGTAACAACAACTGACAAGCGGCAGTACTTGCAATGTTAACAAATCCAGGTAAGTCAGTAAAACAGAAATATATATGGTCATTTATTAAACTTTTGTTATAAACTGTTATTAATACACTGCATTTCATATACATTTATAAATAAATCCATTTCTTCTAACTGCTGTACCAAACATAAATTGGCTTGTCTAAATAAGATTTGTAACTTAGGAATTATTAAGTCTTTTAACCCAAGTACGACACTTTCCAAGCCCATTTGTGGCTCAACTAGTGCTAAGGTCAATAAATTCTTTTTTTCTTAAAAATAAAAAAAATGACATTAGTTGCCAGTACCCTAGGGTGGCATTATTACTTAAAATTATGGTATTCTAGTAAATCAGGGGACAACAATTAATATACCCAGCTAATCATGATGTCTAAACGTCATTGCTGGGCAAATAAACTTCAAACAAAGCCCTACTTTTTATAGTAAAAAGGGCATAAATTCTAATTCAAACGACCTTGTTTTCCCTAATCATCCTTGCCAGACTAGTGGGTCATTTTCAGAATTATTACCACCACCATCTATGACAACTGACAACAAAATGTTATCTTTCTCATGTCATGGTTTGCTCATTATTTTTTATGTTGTTTTATAAATTATATCACTGTTGCAGGGAACACCTGATGTCAAGTTTTTTGCACGTCCTCAATGTTTGATGAGGTTAGCTAGGTTTACCCTGAAGGCACACTATTCTGTGGTAAGTAGACACTTCAATGCATGTGAAATGCAAAGTTCAAAGCTGTGTGATAGAGTTCAGGGGATAAAAATTCACTTGCCCAACTCAAAATGGCAAGTGGAAATTTCTAGAAATAGTGTGAATTTTCTAACCACTAGCCCAATCAGCCAAATGTTGATTCAGGGCTTTAATGAATGGGATGTTCTGTCAAAAATATTGCAGATTTTGCTCATCGTTTGTTTCAATCAAAATTGTACAAGTGCTTCGCTCTTACTCTTCAATACTAAGAACTGCTTACCAGAGGGAGAGCAGACTGGTCTCAATTTGTATTTATCTGTGGATGGGGAACATAGTGTTGCCCTTGTCTGTCAGTCAAATCATGTCACGTCATGTTCAACCCCTGCCATATCTATCTACTGGGGGGATATAGTGTTGCCCATGTCTGTCAGTCCCATCATATCATGTCCAGCCCCTGACATATCTATTTATGTGGTGGGTGGGAAATAGTGTTGCCCTTGTCTGTCAGTCCCATCATGTAATGTCCAGCCCCTGCCATATCTATCTATGGGAAGGGAAATATAGTGTTGCCCTTGTCTGTCAGTCCCATCATGTCATCTCATGTCCAGCTCCTGCCATATCTATTTACGAGGGGGATATAGTGTTGCCCATGTATGTCAGTCCAATCATGTCACATCATATCCACCAGGAAGGATAGAACGATACAAATCAAAGTTGCTATGCGGCTTTAGATTCAGAAGACCTCGGTCAAATTTGATTTGAAATGTTTTTCAGCAAAATCTTATGTTTGATATAGAACTTTTTCTTAACTTCTGCACAATAAATTTTGAAGGACTTCATGGATTGATATTGATATAAAATTTGGTATGAGGCATTTCAATAAAAATATCTGGTCAAGTTTGATTTTAAATTTCTGGCAGAGGTTTATGGAGTTATTGCTTTTCACTCAGTAACATAGAAGGACTTCATACGTTGAAAAATTTGGGTGTGTAGCTTTACATTATGAAGACCTAGGTCTGGTAGTTTTATTGTTATTGTTTTATGGCAGACATATTACCCCAACCCCAGTTACACATTACAAGCACATTCACAAATTCAGTTAGAGACAAAAATGTAATATTTTGCAAAACTGCAAAAATATTTAATGTTTTTGAAACCACATTCCTTAAAAATCATCATTTAAGACACAAAGTTAACCAATTTTGCCAGAATAGAGGCTCTTGTCAATGATATCCTTGCATCATTTACCTGTTTGTTTTTCCGAGTCAAAATAAGAGAGCTCAGAGCTTGCCATTGGTTCTGGGTGCACCTCTATACAGAGAACAGGGCACTCAGCTGGCGATAGGCATTCCAAACTTGTCGCTTGATGAAGAGAGAAAGAAGTAATCAACTTTTCTTTTTATCTTTCTTTCTTTCTTGACTCAATTGTTAATGCATTGGACTCAAAACCAGAGAGCTCTGCATGATATAACCTTCAAAGTGGTGGTATGCTGTAAAATGCAATAAGAGAAAACCAGTTGGGGGAGGAGAGATAGTATTATTCTGTAACCACCACAAAATATGATACCCCAAAAAATCAATTAAACCACAATATCAAGCTTTTTTATTCACTAGAGATGAAATTTATGAAAAAATGTTATTACCTTATATACTCGATTATAAGTCGACCTCCACCCCTCCTTTTTCAGGGCTGCAAAAAACTAATTTCTCTGTGACCCTCCTATACGTTGGGGTGTATTTTGTGAGTCCGATCCGTCTGAAGGGGTGACATTTCATCAATAAGTCACAGTTGCACTTTGGAAAAATAAACAAGCTAACTGGATGGATGGAGAGATAGATAGATTGATACATAAATAGATAGATAGATAGATAGATAGATAGATAGATAGATAGATAGATAGATAGATAGATAGATAGATAGATAGATAGATAGATAGATAGATAGATAGATCGATAGATCGATAGATAGATAGATAGATAGATATATAGATAGATAGACAGATAGATAGATAAATAGATAGATAAATAGATAGATAGATAGGAAAGAAAAAGATAAAACCAGTGTAAAAATACAATTATACTATTGAGTGGAATATGTAACAAATAAATTGACAACTTACATTTTGTCCATCTTTGTGTAGTAAAATCCAAAGAAATCCACAATGCTTGACATTTTAAATCCATTTATATGATAAATCCATGAATTCTAATATAGGTCACATACCGGTATAAAAATAGTAGCCCAGAATGATCTGATTCACAATATCCCGTAATATGTTAATTCCACATATCTTACAAGTAAACAATGAAAGTAAAAGTCCATACTTTTTTTATTCACAGTATCCTATAAATGTCATTGTCTAATGTCATCTGGTACAAAGCCCAAGAATTCGTCCTCATCATTTGAGTCTCCAGATAAAGTTCTGAAATCCTCTATCATCGTCCGGTCATCATAAATATCATCCGACTCCGCTTCCTCGTCTTTACTGTCATCTTCGAGTGCTTATTTGGAGACTGAGCTTGGGCATTGCAAGTGACACTTTGATCATACAGTCTGTGAAAACTATTAAAGGATTCAACTGAACAGGTATCAGTTGTGAGGCAAGATCACAGGTTATTCAAGTAACAACCCTCTGTTACTTGGCACTGAACAAGTATCAAATTCGCAGCTCGCTCAAAGGGTTGTCACGTGGGAAAACAAAGAAGGGTGTTACCATTATAAGCTAAGGGATTAAGGTCAGATGTGCACAGGCAGATAACTTAGGAAATGTCACTTGGGAATTAGATTTGGCTTATAAAACAGGAAAGTATAAATCAAATCAAAACTTTTATTGCATCAAACACAAGCAGTGTTTATACAACAAAACACAAATATAATGCAAATGCATGTTGTTCTGACTTGTATGAAAATGAAAGCAATATACTTACTAGTAAACACTCATGGTAAACAACATTAATGGACACATCACTTTACGGTGGGTAATATTTAATTTACTGGTAATATTTTAAGATTATTAAAATGTAAATAAATGTAGATGCAAGTATTGTAATGAATACCGTCATGAAAAGGGGTAAACACAGTGGATACCATATATGCATTTCTCAATAGGAATAGTGGACTGAAAACGTAAAAATATTTTAATTGACAGTATTTGTACGTACTGCATACATCTAGAGTTTCCAATATTACCCCTACATTTATCAAAATTGGTTTATGTTGCAGTTATAAGACGACCCCTTCTCTGCAAGAATAAAATTTTCAGTAAAAAATGTCGACTTATAAAAAGGGTGTATGGTATATGCCACGATATGCACATGGGCAATGGCACATTTTAATATAGTACATTCATCAAATGTTAACAACACAAACATAATTTATATCAGATGTGGCCAAGCAAGATGTAAGCATACATACTCTTGCTGTCCCAGAACTTATAGAATATACATGAAACAATCTGCATTATGTTTGTGCAAGCCCTAAATCTTTTCCGCTCAAAGATGTATGATAGACATAATCCAAAACCTAAACAATAATAAAAGTATGTAACAACTTATGACCTATATTATATGAATACATACATAATAAGAGCTTATTATTTAGTGATCTGTACAAAATTGATTTTTTTTTTCTTCTACATGTCTATGTTATATTGAAACACTTGTATTGGACGAAACACTAAAGGGTTCGAGTCTGATATGGGTTTTCAACACAACATGGACAAATTCAGTAACAAGAGTCCCTCAAAGGGACTGATACTATACTTTTCATATTGAATTTCCAGAAATTCAAGAGAAGACTATTTCTTCATTTTAAGTGCTGATTGTTGAGACCATCTCTAATATTCTTGAGCAATAAGATTTTCAAATTAGCCACTGTGGGAGCAATAAGATCGGTGCCTTTTATATTTAGGACAAACTTGACACCATTAAAATGTTGGTGAAAACCCTGTGTTGATATGACCATCCTTTCAGGAGAATTAGTTACAAGATTTTCAATATGTTTATTGTAGCAGCCATAGCTGAGGTGAAATCAGGACCAACTAGATATCATAATTAGTCTTCTGGTGAAAACCCCACGTTGATATATGACTTTACATTTTAGAGTAGCAACAACAACAATTTCAAGATGGCTGCCTTTAATATCAGTAATACATCACCCGCTGATATTGCATAGCTTGTTATTCTGGGATGGAATTACCCTCATCCTTATAATAAGAATTCATCCTCCCATGGATGAACCTCCATAGAGAGTTCTGGAAAGAATCCAGAACATAACCCAGACTCAGTCTGCTGCCCAAGTCCCCGACACATGCACCATAGCCATCATCTTTTCTAGGACACCATTTGCAATTTCAAGTTTGCAAAAAGTCACTTTGAGAAATGTGCCTTGGTTCATGTTAAATCATGCGTCGGACAAGCTAATGCAGCTTCCCTATTTTTCAGAGTTTATTCCCTCAGTCCTTATTTCATTCGTGAACTAATTAAGGTCGCATGGAGTTTTCCAGGCATTTGTTGTCAGTGATCTCAGCAGTGCCCAGTTAACGTCCGCCCCCCCAACCCCCCACACGCACACACTCGTGGTGTATGGGTGATCTTTATTTCTACTTATTGTGTTTTATTCAGGCACTGGGGTACATATTTGCTCACTTCATTGCCAAAACCTGAGTCCTCCTTATCAGTTGTTCCCTTTAGATAGTGAACATCTATGTATGCTCCCATTTATGCATTACGTTGAGTTAGTCTCGTGTAAGGGGGTCGCCCACAAGCTTCCTAATTAATTATTTATTTTTCTAGCTGGTTCTATATTTATTATTGCTGTGTCATTAGTACTTCGAAACAGGGATTAGCACTACTGTAATTTTTTACATTAGAATGAGTCTACTTGCACTTCATCTGGTTTGTTTTATACTTTCAGCCAATTAATTTTGCCTGTTTTTCCATTGAGTAAGAGCAATACTAGATTTATTAAAGAGCAACAAGATTGGTGTGTTTCCATAGGTCACACACCTCTTCATCTGTATATAAATTATTCATTGGCAGTCATCTGTCTGTATGCAGGTTTAGTACTGTAATCTTAAAGTGGTGTAGTTACAGTTTGCACACTACTCAGTTGTATATATATATATATATATATATATATATATATATATATATATATATATATATATATATATATATATATATATACAATACAGTATGTGACATCGTAAGTGCTCACGCTTTTTATATTCCTTGTATTGTTTATTTCTTTTGTTATGTATATTGAATTTATAATATGTGTCAATGATTGCAAGGTCTACTTTAGTCAGATTATGGTCATTTTGTAAACAGCATGTTTACATAGCATAGCGGTTTTGTTAGCAACTGGACTGTTATTTCCATGTCTTGTTTGGACAAAAGTCAGGTACACAAAGTAATTTTCCATAACAATTACTCATATTCTGATGTGAGAATTGTCAGATACCCCTATATATATATATATATATATATATATATATATATGTGTGTGTGTGTGTGTGTGTGTGTGTGTGTGTGTGTGTGTGTGGTTAGTAAACAAGAGATCATTCGGGTTCTAAAAGTCTTGTTCTAAACATCATTCTGCAAGGAAGCTATTTTAATAATCAGATGTTACAGTTGTGAAAACCAGATATAATTCAGAGAGAGGAATTATTTAATTAAAATATTTATTGGAAATACTAAAGTGCTCATAGATTTTAATAATTTTTGGGATTTATGTGAATTCATTCAAAACATGCTTGATTACATCATTGTTGTACATCAGGACATTCAAGACTTGTGGTACATCAGGACATTAAAGGCTATTGGAATTCACTTGGAACATTATGTATTTTTGGACTTGTGATTAGGACACTTAGGATTATTTGGACTTTAATTCGTGTTATTGTAAGTGCCTTTTGAATTTTCACTTTAATTTGTCTAGAAATAAATTGCTTGTTGAATTTACTTGATTTTGTTGGTTTCACTTTCTTTCTATTACATGTTTTTGGGCCATAGAATTGTAACACTTTGTTTTCAGACTTTGCAGGAAATGTCTAACTAAAGCATGGAAAAATGTGGGCACACGAAAGCCCTATAGAATTCAACACCAGTTGCCTTTTGTGCACAGCTGCAGATGGACAGACATAAGTCCGCTCTGCTGCCTCTTGCCTGATGAGGTGTGTGACCTCACAAAGAGCAGTCGGACATATAAAAGGAGGAGGAAAGGATCTTCCTCCCCATCATCCCAGTATTCAGGCTCCTCTGGGTCCCTTAAGACTAGCCTAGCCTTTATCATTCGGGTTAAGTCTCTTCTCTTCAGAGAAGTATAAGGGCTGAGGACCCATGGGATCCCGGACCCCTCCCAAATGAGCAATGACTAGGGTGGAGAGTGAGGTGGGAGCCCCCCCCCATGGGGGGAGGAGCAGCACCCTCTCCAGGTTCTTGGCTCGGTGAAGATAGAAAGAGAGAGAGAGAGAGAGCATGTCACGTCACACACACACACACACACACACACACACACACACACACACACACACACAGAGAGGTGACTGGCAGACCAAGCCTCCCTGGTAGGATAGAGGTAATATCACGCTTATTGTTTCTGAGGTGGGATCCTCCTAAAATTTGTCAAAATTGATGCAAAAATTAAGATGAGATCTAAGTAGATTTAAAATGCAATATACCACTGAAAGTAAAATACAATAAGCTGATGATGAGCATTCTGATTATGATGATAGGTTTATGTTCTAGTTGTTGTTGTTATTATTATTATTATTATTTTTTTTATTATTATTATTATTATTAATTTTTGTTCTTGTCTTAGTTGTGTGGTAGTAGTAGCTGTTGTCATTGTAGTTGGCACACTCTTATTATAACTGCATATTTTCTCCTTTTATTTTATCATCTCCCTTAACCAGCAACATATAACGATACTTTAATAAACAGAACACGCATATTCTAACATAAAATGTCAAATTGTGAGATAAGTTATCATTATTTATATCTAGTACCAAAAGAAGAAGGAAAAGTTTTGTATAATTTCGAAACATTGTTATTTTTTAATTTAATTTTATAAACACTTGTTGCATTTACAGACATTGTTTATTACATATGTCTCTAAGATAAAATAAAAAGAAATAGAGTGCTTAAGAGAGAACTTTTGTCAAGATTTTGGCCTATTTTGTATAAATATGAAAATTGAAATAGTAATGTGAAACAAATTTAATTTAGAGAACCTAGTCAGGTATGAATGTGGCAATAAAACATTTTTCAGCAAGGGAAATAACTATAGGAATCAAGCAACAACATTTACCTCCGTTCTGTACAATACAGGCTTTTATCCATCCAGTATGGATATTTGGCATCCAGTATAGCCTACGAATTTAAGTTACATTCAGAAACTGTACAGTATGCAATTATAATCACCAGTCACATAGTATAAATGAAAGGTTATGATTGGATACACTATAGCAGGTGTATAATACAGGGTTAGAAGTGGACCTCAAAAACCTCAAAATTTCATTTTAACCAAACCTAAAATAAGCCCCCCCCCCAAAAAAAAAAAAAATAAACGGAAGGAAACTTATATAAAACAGAATCTAAAAATTTGAAGAAATGATGAACTACTTTACCCCGACCCCACAAAAAATATTTTTTTGCACACGGGTTTTCATTAATCTAGCCTAGCAGTAGAGAAAGCACACAAATTATGCAAATTAATGACATCCAGTCATTTTATTCTATCATTCATTTTCAAATTTTTAATAAATGTTATGCTCACCATGGATATAATCTTGTAACTGCTTTGTGTCCTGAACCTAAAAAAAAAAAAAAAAAATTTAAACATTGAAAAAACTAAAAAACGTCAAATTTTAACAGTTAATTTCACTTCTAACCCAGATAATAAGAACCATTACATAAATCAGATTGTGACTTCTCATCTTTGGTTACATTAGTTGCAGGTGTCATAGAAATCAGAAATTACAGACAAAACCAAAAAGGTTTCAACTAACAATTGATTTCTATTCATATTTCATAATACATAGTTGGAGTTATTTCAGATGAAAAGTGTAATAGTAGTACATTTTGGTTTTCACCTTTGCAATTGTCAATTCAATCCCTGGCTACACAATGTGCAAGGTCCATTAAGATTGGTTGTTTCCATTAGGCTTGACAGTAAGTCAACTCCACCTCAATTCCACACTGACATATGAGCCATAGAGAGTTCACTACATATATCAAGAGAACTCGTTATACAATTTATAATTATATGAAATTAAAAAGTTCTTTTCATTTAATATTTCAGCTTTTTTGGAAAGGCATTTGAACAGGCAGCGGCCAGTACCAATGCAAGAACATTGCATGACAAATTTGACACGTTCAGTAAGTACCGTAATAAATACCATATAATGAAATTGGACATATCATCGGAATTGCAGTTTTAATATGTTTATTGTAAATCTCACTTCTGGAGATGCTTTTGTTGCCTGAATGAGGAAGAGGCAAAAAAGTTTTACTCTTTTCCACCTGTCCTTCCATCCTTATGTTTGTACATCAGCCCTGTTAAGTTTTACCTTCAGGTAATCATGGCTCGTCTTGTTAGTTTACACTAATTTTAAGTTTTAATGACAAATAAACCATACATTTTCATGTTTTGTGTAAAGTAATAGTAACTGAATTTATTTATTATTCAAAACGTTTGGTGGTCAATAGATTTTATTTGTCGATATCTTCAAGTTTTCCCTCTGTCAATTTGTCAAGTATTATATTAATGCTCACATATATGGTCGAAGAGACAGCTATACCTTACTGCTATTTTTTGCAGCTGTGGTCGATTTTTTCTGAAGTAACAGGCCTAGACCAAATATAAAAGGTGTCAACCCAGTGATTGATAGGTTACACTTGTTCAGACAATTATGATCCCTTTCAAGATGTGATGCTGGAAACAATTATGATCCCTTTCAAGTTGTGTATGCTGGAAACAAGTATGATCCCTTTCAAGTTGTGTATGCTGGAAACAATGGTTCTATCATGTACTTATGCACGCATTTCCATCTTCACATGAATGTTCTCCAAAAACTGGGCATAACATCAATTGAAAATTATAAAACACCTGAACAGCATTGTCGTTAGATATTTAATGAAGATCTGGTATGTGTAACCATCACGATTATCCCTTCATTTTACTCGTTATTTTATTATTTTATTTTTTAAGCTGAAATTTATATTTTGCATAAAAGTAAGATGTAGGAGGATCTGACTATAATCTGTATCCAAGACTGTTATCAATTATTGTTGCTGGCACAAAATTTATAAACTGAGAAATATTCAAGATATAAATACCACATATACTCACTTATGAGACGAATCCAACTGCAAACTGCACAGATCCAGATCTGCCGCGACATAATGCACTGGCAGATCTGGGTCTATGCAGTTTGTTAGGATTAATCAGTAGAATAAACATCATCAGAGATGCTGCCAGGGCACGTGAGTGCGTGAACTGGGCAAAATTTGTGCGAATTCGAGCACGTGGAGAGCATTGATGCGCGATAACTCCCGCAAATTAGTTTAAAGTTGCACATATAAAAATGTACTCTGTTAAGAATACAATTTTTATCTAACTGTTAACCCTTAATGTGCTTGTTGCAACATAAGTCAATCCGCCGGTAGAGGTCTTTTTCAGGTAGGCAACTATTTACATATCTGGGTAATTCGGCTTGACATGAATGGTTGTTACACTTAATTTGACAGGCACATTGGGCCCAAGAACAAGAATTATATCATAGTTTGAACCTTGGATCAAGGAAGTTTTACAAATGCTTGTTTAAAATATGGGCTACCTAGAAAACCAAAAATGGCTTACTCCCGACATGATTCATCTTCAGATGACAATTTCGTTCGTCAAGTACTGGCTGATGATGGCAATGATGACAATGATTTTTAAAGTTTAGAAGTATATAAGATTATTGGAGCTAGGACAGTGTTACTGGAAATACCAGTGAGTGATTTTAAACCCGAAAATGATTTTGAATACGAGTCAGATGTATATGCTGGTCAACCCCATATTCAGCGGTATAAATGTAGAATAGGCAGAATACCAAGACTAAAACAAATACAGTCAATTTAAAAGTAGAGTGCAATTTTCATTCCGCAAACAATTCAGCCCTGAGGGATCTTGTGCTACAAAACTATATAGCCCTCTAATAGTTAAGATAAATATTATTAATAAGAATCTAAAAGAAATTAAAAAGTAAGGATACCTCTTTCTGAACAAGCAGACTATGGCAGTGATGAACTTAAAACACTAATACAGCATTATGGAACAGATAAGAAGTCTGGCATAGTAGTCAGCAAAGCACTGATTAATGAAAGTGAAACTTTGTACACAGCAACCAAGCTGGCTAAGCCATCTATGCATATGCCCTTCAGACAGCAGACTGTGAAAGGTGGTTCTCAGCACACAACAGTATTCACACACAGATAAGGAACATCTTAAGCTCAGAAACAATCAACAGAATAATGCTTATACAACTTGACTTGAGGTTACATCTTTTAAGGATTTTTGATTTCAATAGAGCTCTAACAGAGTGGAGCAGGAACAAAGAGAGACGGTTATTTAAGTGTTAGGTAGTTATTGAACTATGTCCGTTTCCTCCTAGCCCCTCCCCCATTTATTTTACTCCCTCCTTAATTTGGTGACCAGGGAGGAGCTCCCCCTTTAGATAAAATCCTGGCAGCATCTCTGCAACATAGACCCTGATCAGTAGGCGCATTATGTGACGGCAAATCAAAGTCTATGATTTTTGCAGTTGGACTCTACTTAAAAGTGAGTGTAGACGGTAGTTCTCTATGAAACTGTACTGATGATTACATGGAGTATAGTTACCCAGCTGATCTGGAAGAGCGGGGCGGGGGGGGGGGGGGTATTAAAATGAATTTGACAAATACCCTAGGTGCTTATTGGCTCAAATATGGTATACTGAATTTCTCAATGTGATCATTTCTTTCCTTTCAGTAATGGAAATGAAGACAGATGATCGAAGCAAGTTCTTTGATGCATTAATCAGTCTGCTACAGTGAAGCAAATCATGCAGCTATGATCAATTCAAAGAAAAAAACACAATGGGTACAAGTTACTATGGAATAGAATTGTGTGTGCATTGTGGAAATTTATTATGGAAAGGAGATTTTAGATATTTATTAATTTTTCCATCTTGTACTCTCCAGACATCGTTGAAACAGGTTGGGAACGTAGCTCCTTTTTCCACAGAGCGTATAATAGCATCATATCATTAAGTTACAAGATTGTATGTCAGATTGCAATGTAACACATGGCAATGCCAACTAGCAACATTGTTTAGTAATGAAACGTTTTTGCATTTATATAGTAAATAGGTTCTCAAACTCATGTTCATCAGACATGAAGTTTATGAAACTCGTATATATTAAATATGCAAAGTGCTAAATTACATTTATTATCCACGCACCTTTTGGAAAGAAAAGGCATGAATTATGACATCTTGTCTGTTTGTACATCTGTCCGTCCATGCATCAGTAATGTAGTGCATCTCCACATACACATCTGAAGATTCAGACTTGTAACATTGGGTTATGATTGGGATGGTCTGTAGATGTGCATAATGATTTTGAAAGTTTGATATAACCCCTGGGTGGGGATGGGTTTATAAATTTCAAATAATTTCTTAAGTATCATAGGTGATTAAAAAGTTGACATGTGTCATCATTGAGTCCAGGGATATAACACATTATAGATTGTATGATTACCTCCTTGTGTCTTGCCCCAGGGGTGGGGGAGTGCTGTCCCTGGGTCATAACTTGGAAACTGTTTACAACTCCCAACCTCTAGGCATGTACACATTTAATGGGCATGAGGAGATCAATTTATATAAATATCCAATACAGGCCCCATCATGCCTCTTGAATAGGGGTCTTGTTCTTGTATCGTATCTTGGAACTCTCAAAATCCTCACCCTATAACCAGGGGCCCCGGGTGGCCGCGTGGTCTAAGGCGCTCGCCTTTACCGATCACTGCCATCTCACCTCTGTCGTGGGTTCGAGTCTCGGACTCGGTCAATGTGGTTATGTGAGAAAGCTTGCCAGTAGCTTCCCGTGGGTCGGTGGTTCTTCCCGGGATTTTCCCCGGGTTCTTCCACCACCAGATATACTGGCCGCCATGTATAGCCTATTATGTGCTGAAAAATGGCGTTAAAACCATAAAGCCAAACCAATCACCCTATAACCATATATGCACTTACTGAACATAAAGAGACAAATACACATATGCAATGTTATAACATTGACTCCTGGGTCAGGCCATATTTACTATTGGAATAGCTTGGAAGCAAGCTACAGTGCCATTGGCCCAATTCTAGGTCAGCTTGTGTGAAAAACTTTATATCTAGTGTACAGTGATGCAAAATCTTGAGTCTATGTATTAGTTTGTCTTTTATATCATTATCAGTTTAATAGACATTAAATTGTAATAATGTAATGAAATTATAAGTACCTTTGTAAGAACTAAAGTAACATTCTGGGTCATTGAAATATACTTGTCATATTTCCTCAACTCTTTTCATTGTTGTTTGAAAATAAAAACAATTACATTGCACAGAATAAAGTGATAAATAATATGCAGACCACTTTGTACTTTGCTATTAAATATTGTCTACATCTGTAGCAAATTTTGGCCTTTAAAAATTTCTGTATATAATTAGATGTTTGTTACATTGTAATTAAAACAATTTTGATGGCTCATCATGACAAATCTCCACACTATTTTAGTACATACTGACTAATTTGAAAGATTATCATTTTAGACCCACTACCCATTTCCAGGCTGTGACCCAGGATCATGACCTAAAATCATAACCATGGTATGGGATGGAGGTAGGCAGTATAGCATGTAAAAGGTAGGGAGGCAGTATATATAACAGAGTGGGGATTTGCGATGGCAATCCATCAAATTTGATTCAGTTTATTTAACAGTTAGTCGTCAAGACTATTTGTTCTTGCTAAACATGATCAATCATTTATTCATTTATGGGGCGGGGGGGGGGGGCAGGGTTTAAGCATAAATATGTATGTCTTGACAATACAACTCTGCATCCAAGGCTTCCTTTACTTTGGTCAGCCTTTGAAAGTATTATACATGTAGTCCATGATTTCTTTAACCTCACATATATATTACTGTGGATATGTGTTTTGGCCTAGCAATTTGCAATGTTGATCAAAGTCAAAGTGCATTAGTTACCATCATTCTAAATCACTTCAGATGCATCTCTTATAGTGTTGGGAATCAGTTGACATTTTAAACTCAATGATTGGTCCATCATAACTTATTTATAATCAGTTAATGACATCTTCAATAAAACATGTATGGAATGACTTCATTGCAACTACCAGATTATAAAAAGACAACTCCATTGGCGAAATAAGCTTGAGAAACAAAGATATGAATGTAATATTCCTTGAGAAATAATGTTGTTATGCAGCCCTTTGATTGTTGATTATTGAACATCATAATCAAATACCTGTTCAATGACACTTCCAACTAATATAGGATTGTTTAATTAAACATCAGACCACAAATTTAATGCATTTGTTTGAGTATACCAGGTGCTAAACTGTGAACAGCTCTAACCCTGATCTGCTGGGACATTATGCGGAGGCAGATCAGATTGTTCACTGTACAGTGATGGATATGCATGGTACTTGGTTAAGTACTGATGGATATGCATGGTAATTGGTTAAATACTGATGGATATGCATGGTACTTGGTTAAATACAATTTCTCTATGCAATCCTTGATTTTATTGTCAAGTCCATGTTAGTGGTAAGCAAGACATAGTAGTCACTTTTCCACTACCCCTGTCGTCAACACTTTGTTCAGGTTTCAGTTACAGTTTGTTATTTATATATATTTCTTAAACTCCTTGATAGATTCTCATCATACATGGCATGAATCATTATGAAACAAAGACAATACATTCTATGACATGCTCATTTGCCCCTTGTACCTTGAGGTCAAGGTCCAAATTATAAATTTTTTAAGACTTTGGTTGTTTGTTTTTCATTTGATAATATTTTCTAAACCCCTTGATGTAGTGGCACAACAGTTCATTCCACAACATGCTGGTTCACCCTAATGACCCTGGAGTCAAGGTGTGATCAAAGTTTTTTAATTTGCTTATATTTCCAAAATCCTGTGATATTTTTTTTCATACTTGAAATGAATGATTATGAAGTGAAGACAATTCATTCTGCAACACACATGCTCATCCTTTTGACCTTAAGATGAAGGTCACAATCTTTAAAAAAAAATATTGCATTAAGGTTTTGGTTAAAGCAAATCATTTGCTTATATTTCCTAAACCCTTAGATGGATTTTCTTTATACTTTGGATGAATCATTCTGAAGCTGAGATAATTCAATCTGAGGCATGCTTTCTCAACCTTTTGACCTTGTGTTAGGGTCACACATTTTGCAGCATGGCTTGACATGCAGGCTTTGTCCTTCATGTTGTAATTTTATTTTTTTAGCTCTTGTCATAGACTAGGAGAACTTATGGGCTGGTCTGTTATCTTTCTGGGGTTTTCACAAGACTTCTTATGATGTCAATCTGGTCCTAAATGAATATGGTGCTGCTTGCACAGCCAATATGGCCAACCACGGCCGTCTTGAAAAACTCATTATTGCTACTCCTCCTGAATGGTCATATCATCATGTGGGTTTTACTAAATGACTTCTTATGATGTCTGGTTGGTCCTAAATGAAAATGGAGCTGCTCAGACATCCACAGTGGTCATCTTGAAAATCATTATCAATACTTCTGAATGAATGGTTATATCAGCATTGGGTTTTCACTGAAAGACTTTTTATTATGTCTAGTTGGTCATAAATGAAAATGGTGTTAATCTGACTTACAATATGCCCACCACAATGGCCATGTTGAAAATCTTGTTCTCACTTCTCCTAGATGGCTGGTTATGTCGGTGTTGTGCTTTCACCAAAAGACTTCTTATGGTCATAAATGGAAATGGTACCAATCTGACATCCAATATGGCAACCATGGCAGCCATCTTGAAAATCTTGTTGTTGTTACTCCATCAAAACAGAAAGTCATATGGGGTTTCCACCAGAAGACTTCTTATGATGTCTTGTCATTTTTTTTTTACTTATCCTTTTTTTGTTATACATATTCAAAATTTTGTCTCTATAAAATTTCACTATAATTGACAGAATGAACAATTTGTTTTAGTCAATATGAGCATGTTGTATTTATGTGTATACCAGCCTTATTAATATTGAGATCTACTTGTAAAAATAAAAGTATATAACAGATGGGCACCAATACGAGGTCATGTTCTTTTGACCATTAGATTCACCAGTCACATGACAGCTTTTATATTTCTGAACGTGAAAAATGTCGTTTGAACATTACTAACTTTAATTCTCCATAGCTTGAAATGCAATGCTTTATCTGAAATGCTTCTGATTCCATTATTATTGTTATAGTTCAGATCTCTGTTATGAACTTTAATTGGTGCATGTCAGATCTCCACACTATGCCAGAGATCTCTTTTTTAATCAGAATGAGTATATACCAGAAAATTTGTGAGCTGTTGTCTGGAACAGTTTTGGTCAATGACACACACACGCACATCGATGTCATTTTTGAAAGTTAACTTTATTATATCTGTACATTTGGTCTTTCATATATGTTTTGAAGTCATTATATAACTATGGAATTACCAATATGCTTAAAATCCAACATAATCCTTGTCATTGTCCTAAAATGTCAGGAATGCAGATGTCAGTTTCATATTGTATAATACCAAATGTACACGAGCCAGTTGTCATTATGATACTATGCTAGGCTACATATATTTGGATACTGACTTTGTAACCTAACCATTAAAGTAGTTAGGGTGGAGGGTCTGCAGTTAAAAGCAAACTAGCTACTGCCAGTGTTTGATGTGCATTAGTTGAGAGTCATGTGTCCTTTTCAATCTGGATAGAGCATATTTCATTTATTCTCTCCGTCTTTTAGACATAGAGTCAACTGTTTGTTGGGAATCCCATTTTAATCATGAAATCGAATGGTCTGCTCCCCAAATTGGTTAAGGCAGGGAATTACTTTGTAGAGGTTACATTGTAGTGTTTACATAAGCCCTGAGGCTCTTTCACATCGGTTTTAATTTACCTCTCAAGAATACTATGAGGTTAATAACCTTGAATGACTTTCAGTTAAAACAATTATTCATCAAGTCTGATTATGCATTTTTTAAAATCAGAAACAACCAATGTCTGATTTGGGCATATTATAGTTAGTCATAAATCTGTCCTGTTGGACATTTCTGGCATATATGAGGTTTTCCGAAGGACTTGTATATTCATATTATAGTTAGTCATTAATCTGTCCTGTTGGACATTTCTGGCATATATAAGGTTTTCCGAAGGCCTTGTATATTCATATTATAGTTAGTCATAAATCTGTCCTGTTGGACATTTCTGACATATATGAGGTTTTCTGAAGGCCTTGTATATTCATAATCAATAGTCGTTAACAGTTTTTATTGTGCTTAAACCAAATTACTAGATGTGAACATTGGAGCAGAATATATCTTCTATTTTTGTGCTGATGTATGAAAGCAGGACAAGTTTATGAGCAAGTCTAATGGGGAAAAAATGTTGCCTGCATGTTTTCACAAATTCTAGAATATTAAATGGTATCGGGTCTTGGATGTACAGTATTTATAGAGTATTTATGTTGTCTACTATTTGTTCTCAATAATTAGCAAGGTTATTAGCTCTTTTATATTTTCCTAATGTAAATGATTTTTTTACATAAATCAATGGAGTGGTTAGGCGCTGTTTAATATATTCAAAATATGAAAACTGAATAAAGACTTTAAAAAAAAGGATTTCTTTGTAGTTTGCTTCAGTTGACTTTGGA
Source organism: Margaritifera margaritifera (assembly GCA_029931535.1). Lineage (NCBI taxonomy): Eukaryota > Metazoa > Mollusca > Bivalvia > Unionida > Margaritiferidae > Margaritifera > Margaritifera margaritifera. The sequence continues at coordinate 167,910 of JAQPZY010000484.1, forward strand.
AAAACTAGATGTTTCTACATTGTGAATGGAAAGTTCTTGTAAAATGCCTTACATACAACATTAAAGTCTCTAAAGAAACCCAATGTATCATCGAGTCTCGCCTTTTCTCTTTGGGGGGTGGGGTGGGATAATGAAAGAAACAATTTTAAAACTTTCCCATGTTGTCTTGTGAAAAATGGTGTATTTGTATTTTAGAACATTCAGCATAAAGTAAGTACACACTATAATGTACTTCTGACATGTGGATCAATACTTACAGCTTACACAATATCCATTTTGAAGTTTCATAGAGCTTCTAAATTTTGAAATGTCTTGCATTTAATTATGATAGAGAGGCTTAATTAGATCCTATCACAATTTTAATTGAGAAAGAGATTTAATTATATGTTATTGACATTGTGATGTGATTAAGCTAGAGGATATATTTTCATTTATAAGAGGACCGATTTTATTTTCTTCTTCTCGGGTCATGTTATAGGCAGAGAACATCTAACCTCCTTCCATCAATCCTGTACCTCATAAAAGTGATTTCCACTTGATAACTTTTCATACATGTGATAAAAAAGACAGGACAGTTCAGGAGATTTCCAAAATTTGGTAAGATGGGGGATTTCCATCGACTTGATTTTTAGCATGCAATGGACAAAAATTACAACTATTGAACAAATTTACTTTTTTAAATATTAAAATATGCACACCATCTCATCAAGTCAATCCTTTAATAGTAAGTTGTTGCCATTCATACGCTTCTTATATGTACCACAAGCAGTTTTAGCATTTCTTAGATCATTGCTGGATTATAGAGGTGGTAGTCCTCTTCATTGTTTGATCTTAGCACATAGTAGATGATGTACTGTTACTGGATCCAGGTTTCCTCTATAGTCAGCCTGAAGTTTCCTCAAAATGTATTTTTTGGTGTCTGCATTGGAATGTGGCAATATCAGTACAAATCTACTGATTCCATTAGAAGTTTAAATCGTTTCCAGCATGTGGGTAGATTCAGATTGCTGACTGCCTGCCAAAACTGTTCAAGATTGGTACTGTCTGGGTCTAATTATAATATTGTTTTATTGTCAGTAAGATCGTGCACATGAAGCACAAATGCATACATTATGCAATTACACCCTTTGTGACTTGAAACCTAATTTGCAGACACCTTTGTTGTTTTCATTATCATCACTATCACTACTCTTTAATAGTGACAATAAAATCCGGAAAACGATTATCACTTACTAGTATTATTAATTGAGACAAATACCCCATTCATACCAGGCATTACGGATTATAATGGCAGCTAGTGACATGTACTTTAGTCTGGTTTACATTCATATTTAGAAGGGATTTAAATAAAGGTCAGTGCTGTTTATATCGGTTTTTGCGATGCGGTTGTTTATAATAGTGTCAAACGCATATTTTGCCTAAAAATCGTGATCGCTTGTGGCGTTCTGTAGATGGTCACTCACAAGAGATTATGTTCAGCTATATAATAGTGTCTTGGCATGTCTAACTTTATCCACATTTGATGCAGATTATGTGAACATGGATTTCAGTGATGGCATATTTGTTGTCGCTGTTAATATGATTTTATGAGATTGTGATTCTGCATGATATGTGATGTCATTCTTGCCACCATAACAGACTTTAAAATCAGCTTTACAGGAAGAGCAGAATGCATATTCGTGTTCCTTTGGACGTGATTGCAACCACTGAAATTCAGTTTCCAACCATCAATGGATTTTGTTTTATTTCGGTTGCTTGAATTTTGGTGTTATCATAGGCACGCTTAGACATCTCGACAGACTTTAAATACTGAAGTCAAACCTACCCAATTTTATGCCATTTGAGCTCTTGAGTAATCCAGCCATAATCAATTAACATCTTTAATCCTGTCCAAATTACTTTTGGTTATACATAGTATAGACTCTAATTACTTCTGCTCACACATAGTATAATCCACCTCGGCAAATTTCAAATAATGAAGCCAGTTGACCATGCCGACAGGATGAAAGGGTGAAATTAGCAACTACATGGTCTTACCCTGCTTAAGCCAGTTCAGTTAGGTGATCACAGGCAGTATTACCGTAAATATACTACACTGGAGCCAGAATGTGAAAAAAGTTTTTTTTTTTTACTAACAAATTTGCGTAAGTGGGAGATTTCAGTGAGAGACGGGAGACACCCCTAAATTCGGGAAAAAAATCCTCTCCTCTCTCAAAGTTTTACTAAGTTATGCTGCTTCCTCTTGATAACATCTGAAGGGCCAACTTCATAACTTCAAACCAAATTTCGTATGAGACCTTGTATTGGGAAATACTGGATAAAGTTCGACTTTCACTTATGTCCCTTCAAGTATGACCGAGTTATGGCCACGTTTTTCTTTCAAGTTTGTCTTTACATTTTGATCCAATAATTCTTAAGTTCGCAGGAACATCTGTATCCGTTGGATGCATTTCTAGTTCAATCATATGTGACAAAAAACAATTGCTTACCGTTCTGATGTATTGCTGGGCATGTATACAATGCACAAACGATATTGATGGCGAACTGTTAACATTAAAGGAAAAATCTGTTTTATGTTAATACGGATGTTTCCTTTTTGACATATACTGCAATTATGCACATTCTAAACTGTGTTATTGCTGAGTGGCCATATGTCTAATGCATATCATGTTGCAATTTTAAAATACAGTTCTCATGAATGTAAGGAATACAATTTGTACTCCTACGGCAAAAACCTTTCATCCCTTCGTGGAACACCCTATTTGCTTAAAATAGACTCTCTCTTACATGTAAACACTACGATTGTATTGTGCGTGCACTGTACTATACATTATGCAGAAAACAAAAACGTATCATGTCAAATTTATAACTACCAAACATGTCATCAACATTTTTATGCCCCACCATTAAAGGGAACTGATACTCTAAATAATTTCACACGTTTTAGAACAAACCATTGGCGATGGTAACACCAATGGAGCTCTTTGTATAGAAAAGTTGATACAGTGTACTGCATGCAAGATAACAATAAAGGGTGTGTCAGTAACGGTAAACAGCCATTTAATAAGGAGCGGCTAGTGTCACAAGTGCAGAAAGTCCGATTACTTAACATTTTATCTGGAAACCGTATAATATTTTTAATTTTTACTTTTGACATATTTAATTTTCCGATCTTCAAATTTTTTTTTTTTTTTTTTTTTTTTTTTTAATAAAAAAATTGACATAGTCAATACAACAAAAGTTTTCAAATAAACTGTTGTGCTGATAGTCATGTCTTTGTAGCTTGGCAGTATTTTTTGTTGTTGTTTTTTTCAGGGGAAAATGTACAAAAACTTTTGCTTTTAAGAAATTTTCCCAGTTACAGCTGTTTTAAATTCTCTATTAGTGTTAATTATCCTATGGTCTGTTAAAAAATTAATGCCATAGGTTAATATTCTTATAATTTTTGGTTTGGATGGTTTTTCAACCCTCCCTAGCATACGCCATTTTGATGATGGTTTTGTCCTAAAAATAACCGTGTTTCTAAAAATAACGAGAGTATCATTTCCAGTAGTTTGAACCCCAGTTTGAGAGCTCTGCAAGAAATGCATATTTTCTAGACTAAAGAAATAAGCTTTCATTGTAAGTATCAATGTAGACATATAGTGTTACCTTTCTCGATCGTCGACGCGTCGATACATCCAATTAAGTTTTTGCTTTTAGGTTAGTGTTCAGGTGCTCAATGAACACAGTCAAGGTTTTTTTTTTCTTTTTTTTTATAACAGAAGAAAACTGAAAAGCTGAAAGATATTCAAAAGAGTAAATGAAGTCTCATTCTAAATAAAACTGCTGAATAATTTAAAAGTAGAGAACAATATTATCATTTTATGGCACATCCTGGAAATCGAAATTGGATCGGTCCATTTAAAATTTGGGGTTTTAGTCGTCATATCACACACATGTATTACCATTTTCTGCGTAGAACAGTATTGTTGCACAAAGTATGCTGTTTCATGCCATTTGGTGTGCTGATAACTTGTATATTTAAATCATTTAACTGACAAGCATTCACCTGAATGAACCTGCATCGCCTATCCTTCTTGACATGTAAATAAACATGGGCCATATTATCACAGCCAGTGGCGTAGCAACCGCACAAGCAACCCTCTGCAACTGCATGGGGGTGGGGGGGAACATATCTTGCCAAGCCATTTATGATAGCCAACCAGAACCTATGATACACACTGTTACAATCATTGTTTATGTAAAGTATACTGAAAGAAAAATATATTTTCTTTGATAAATATATTCTAGTTGATAGATTAAGCCGAATGCGCATTCAAGTTCAACTATATTAAGCTATCATAAGCCACAAGCAGCCACATTCATTGCTACTTAATGTTCCTTCATCATCGCAAACCAAATGTGAAAATCAGCTACTCTTTTTCACCCGTGGCTGCCTTAAAAAATGTCGTAATTTCTAATGAATCTGCATAATGCATAACCAATCGTTGCGAGCCCGAGCAAAATGTTCTCGGAAAGTTTACCAAATATGACCTTTCATGCTGTTTACATGAGCCAATCAAAGTTTCTCTTCCAAACAGTCACTTAATGGATTGATAAAAAGGGCACTTTCCTTGATATGAAAGAGCTTGTTTCGACGTGTTGCGTATTTTTGTTTATGCATATTCATCAGAGATGATGAAATCTTACCACAGGCAACCACGAGTGAAAAAGAAGCATAGCGGGTTTTTGCCCATTGTTTGTGACGATGAGGTTCCTTGCACCCAATACTTGAAGAAATTAAGCTTTCAGTAAGCAGCCATCTGTCTTCAGATACCACTGTTTTTATTTTTTAATGGGTGACTGCATAAGAAATGTTAAAAAGATTGTACTTTGTCACTTAATATGTAATACATAATGTATAATGTAAAACACTTTAAAGTCGTTGGGTTCCAATTTTCGTGGGTGAGCTAGACCACGAATTTAGAGTCATAGCGAAATATTAACCGAGCCGACTTTATCACCACCCCCACCCCTTCCGTCATATGCAATTGAATGGCATCACCTGTTTCTGTATTTGTTTTAATACCACGGCTATCTATAGTGGTCAGAATGCGAAATATATATTACGATAAGTACACGAATGACGAGGTACACTGGAACTGATTGATTACAATTTAATTTGAATACAAAATGTTATGAGCATGAAAATTCGTGTCAGGTTGTAATGACTATATACCTGATGTGTAGTAATAAATGGAGATATAGTCACAGTCCGCGTCTTTCTTTATTTCCCAAAGCACATATTATTCCTATTTATAAATATATTTTTGCACATATCAACTGCTAAATAAACATCGGCAGTTTAGTCCCGCTTTCTCAATCATAGGGGCTCGTATTGTCGCTTACAATTTACCTATCAGTCATACGTGTACTATATAATACTAGTATACAATTTACCTATCAGTTATACGTGTACTATATAATACTAGTATTATATAGTACATGTATGACTGATAGGTAAATTATAAGCAACAATATGAGCCCCTGTGGTTTCAATCAGGTCTGTCGCAAGTGCTACTTTGTAATGTGTGCATATAAGCCGCTTTGCATAAATTGGCTTACGGGTTGAAGTTTTCAGGTCAAACGAGACCTGATTTGAATGTACATGTCCACTGTCCATATCTTTGCAGTTTATGTCCAGCGTATTTTGCAACAAATCCTTCAGCAATAGCCATCACAATACGCGCATTAATAACACCGTCATTCATCCGAACTTTTCGGATCCAATTTTGGACAACAAGGTCAAGGTGACCCAGCAAAAAGGGGTTCCCACGGGGAGATTTTTGCAGAATTGTTTCAAACAAGAGAGGTTTACAGTCATTGGCATTGTTCATGCCCCTAATCTCTAATTGTTGAGAATTTTACACTTTGATATCGATCTTTAAGAACACACGAGAACATAATTACATAAGATCACAATAGTGGTATTAAATGTGTTAGCTCAGACGTGTGTGGAAAAAGAAGTAGGAATTTTCATTAAGATCTCCGCATATACTCCAGATGTTAGCAACGAAATATCTTAATGAATCAACCTACTAACTGCAGTACGAATTACAACCTGCTTGTTCGCAAATGCGTGGAAATGAATGTCGGTATAAACATTTACAGCGACATATGCATCGTTGTTGGTTTGTTTTTTAATTTTTTTTGTGTAAATGATAGTTCCACGAAATTAGGTACCCACGAATATGCATTTTTGACCTAAACCACGAAATTTGAAGAAAAAAAAAAATAATAAAAAAAAAAATATGGCTCATCAATGTTAGGCATGTTTCGCCATCTTCTTCTTATCTACTTCCGCCTAAGAGGGATTCTCAACAAGAGAAAGAGGTTTGAGACGGGTCTCGAACAAGGTTCTTGGCGTTAGGACGAGAAGAACCACAAGAACATTGTATTTGGGTCAAAAACTTTGTTCTCGTGTCTCGCTGAAAGGATACCCGTTGAGTAGATGGCTCATTCGTCTTGCATTTCATTCACGGTGCATGAACTTGTAGGTTTTCCAACGTTACGGGTTTGGTAAGCCCTTAGTGGTGGGGAAAGAGAGGACAATTGCATGGACAAAGCAGACACTTAGAACAAAATCCAGAATTTGTAAAAGAAAATATCTACACAATGAGATTTGCAAGAGAACTATTATACATATAAAAGGAAGAAAAAGAAAACAAAACGTAAAAAGGAAAATAGAGCATAGGAAAAAATAAACATAACACAGAATGCAAGACATTTTTACATCTATCAATGACGATGATTTTATATATATATATTTATATATATATATATATATATATATATATATATATATATATATATATATATATTGCATGAAAACACTCAGTGATGAAAGATAAGCGTAAAATGGCGGACACAAAGGAGGGAGACTGTGATGAAGAGAAACCGTTTAACCGTATATATATATATATATATATATATATATATATATATATATATATATATATATATATATATATATATACACGCACAAAACAAATATACATAAACAAACACAACACAACACACCACACACACAAACACACATGACTGATATCAGTGGCTTCGTCGTGTGTTACCATACATGCTACCATACAAATTTCGGTTTAACTGGTCACAATTGCACAGCTGTGAAAATCCGGATTAACGAACTGAAAATGGTTGCGTTGTACCGAAAAGCAACCCCAGCAAGGCTCAGTAACATTTGTTTGAAAAGATCACTAAGAAGTAATCCGACATTCGATGCAAGTTTAAGATCGATTTATTGAACTCTTTCAAAATCATCTTGTGCGCATATGTTTACAGCAGCTCCAATTACATATGTACAACAACAATTAAATATGTCACTAACCACATTACATTAGAATCATTATGAATCTCTCATTTAAGCAATACATTGTGCAGCATACATACAAATAAAATTATCTTTCAAAGTAATACTTAGTCTGAAACAAACTGTAACTGAAAACTAGCAACGGATAGTAGTGTTGCACTGATTGAAGATCGATTATGATCGAAGACCGTTGGTTTACTTAAGTGATTGTGGTAAATAATTATGAAGTTTCAAGATCGATCATTGGCCTAAACGAATACATAAAATAATTACGCATCATCATAAACTCAACTAGTCAACTGCTTTCTGAGTATGTTTGAGCAGCGATAATGGTTCTTTAAGCAAAGCCGTCAGTCGAGTCTGATGCACTGTATATATATATATATATATATATATATATATATATATATATATATATATATATATATACATATATATATAAAGTTCACAATCATGTAGGAAAGTTTTCGATTCGGAAACTAACTGTTCTTGATAATAAGCTCATTTCCCACCGCAAACCATATATGCTGGAAGGACTACGTATTTCAACATGAATCTGAAAATAACAACAACAATAATAATAATAATAGCAGTAGCTAGAATAGTGGCGATAGTTGTGGTCATGACGATAATGATCATGATGGCAATGGTGATCCTGTATTTGATAACAATGAAGGCGATAAAAATGATGGTGAAGATAATAGTAGTGATGACGACATAAACGATGTTGATGATTACGTCTTCTAGGAAGCTATTAAAATTCCTACTACCCCGTGGTTGGTGACTGTTAAAATGAAAAGATACCGAAAAATGGACTGAAGCTGTCCATCATTAGTGATATATAGTAATTTCGCGTATGTGTGTCCCTCCTCGAAAAGCAATTTTGGAGAAGACAGATTCACCCAATTTTGTAATTGATGAATTTTTATTTGTATTATCATAAAAGTTAAAAGTACAGAGAAGTTTATGCATTGGTTGTTTCTCTTTTTTACTTTATCTTGTCTAGAATTGTGATCGATTCTCCAATCAAGAGTGAGTGCAGAGAGTGTGTGCAGAGAGAGAGAGAGAGAGAGAGAGAGAGAGAGAGAGAGAGAGAGAGAGAGAGAGAGAGAGAGAGAGAGATGGCTACCTGTTCGCAGGAAGTTTGAATTCATTTTTGATAAATTCCAGGAACTGCTCAGAATATTTGGGTTTTTCTCAGCATCGAAAACGGCTATGGAATGAATCTGAATTAGTACTGCTGGGTCTGAGCTTCCCGCCTTCACCATTGGTAACTCAGGTTGCGTGACCACAGTGAGTCTCTGAATAATAATAATAATAATAATAATAGGGTCGCTGTTGCCGATATCTCTCGTTATCATAAATGTGTCGTAGTCATCACAGAAATTGCAATCATAAAAAGCAGTTTGTTTTGTCCGGCAGAACTTAGATAATCAGTTTTTCAAGGCTTTTAAACACGTGTACTTGTAAGAATTAGGCGTTTCCTATTCCTATTCCTTATGTCTGTTTGTTCTTCCTTCATTCCTTACAATTATTTTCAATCTTTTGTTCATTCTTTCTTGTTCCATCTTTCATTCTTTACCGTTTGTCTTAACTACTGTGTATTAATTAATATCCCTTTATCACGTTGACATAATGTAGTCCTGTGAATCTGCTGTCAGTCTTGTAAAGTGCAGCTTTTTAAAAAGTAAATCTTATAGTCAAGTTACCATGGAGTTTGCAACCATAGTTGTTTACAATGAATGTTGGTGTGCAACCAGCATACTCGACCAGCTCCACTAAACAATATTTGTTTTCCCCCAGGTAGTCAACTCAGAAGAAAACACAAAAAGTCCAGAACTATACATACCTCGACCGGCTTGTTCAATACTTTAGCTACAGTCTCTGTCAACCTCTCTCCAAACAGGCGAGGAATAGCCGTAGCGGCGAAATTTGTGAAAACGAAGCAAAGCGGCATGTTTACAGTTGTACTTTGGTTCTTGACCTTGAACTATTGTCCCATTACATTAGCGTATTAGATACAGAGAGAGAGAGAGAGAGAGAGAGAAAGAGAGAGAGAGCACATTATGCATGCATATATGTATGTATAGGGTTTAACGGCACAACAGCAAAATAATGTCTATACGGTGTAGATTAAAAGGTAATTTCTAAAAATGTGAGCGAATATATTAATTGGGTAATCTTCTTGATACAGGCCTTTTGTGGTAGGACAGTAAGCCTACTTCAACGTCTGTAGGGCAAGGCCGCAGCGATGATAAAACAACAACCGTAACAAACCGGATTAAGTATGGACGGTGGTTACAAGAGCACTATATAAATTTTCATAAATTTTACTTTGCGTTTGAGTTTTCTGTTTGATAAAAAATGTCGAGAAATTGTGAAATTATGCTTGTGTTCAATGTAAAAAGACGAAAAATCGCTTTTAAAGACGGTTCGTCTTCAACGTACAGGAGCTTCCTCATCTAAAAATAGAGCTTGACTACGCATAACAAGGTCACGTGAAGAATCCAACTAATCTAAAGCGCGAATGAAAGCGCGCGTAGGCTCGTGAGAGCGTATGTTAATGATTTCGCATTTATTTCTGTGATAATAAAAGACTATATACTGCTGTCGCTGATGGGATGAAGTTTTGATACGCAGTTTTAGAGCAATAGATAAAGCAAGCCATTTGCTGTGTGATGGATTCGTGGCGTCAAGCATTACTGAGTGAAAATTTAGGCTATTACATCCATCTCTCTCTCTCTCTCTCTCTCTCTCTCTCTCTCTCTCTCTCTCTTTCTCTCTCTCTCTCTCTCTCTCTCTCTCTCTCATAAAATAAGATGAAGGATTAACCTTCTATCTATTTAATCGATGGTAAAGATGGATTCAGGATTGACATCGATATATATATATATATATATATATATATATATATATATATATATATATATATATATATATATCTTGATAATCGTATCGGGGAAGATATTGCAAAAGATCGAACAATGGATTATATATATATATATATATATATATTTTTTTTTTCTTTTTAGTTATGAAGGATGAGGAAAGACGATCGTTTTTAACATCAATAAGACAAGAGTATTCAAAATACAAGTTGTTAAGTGTATCAGTTTATGTAACGTAAAATAAATAGTAATATATCCATAAGAGTTGAACTTGATGTGACAAGTGTAATGCTAGGAAAACCTCTTCATAAGGAAAACTAAACACATTTAAGTTTTTATCAAATAATACGCCCTTTTCCTCTCTTCCAATTATTAATAATTTTTTTTGCAGTTTGTAAGGACTAATTAACAGAACAAACAACATAGACCCCGATCTGCGAGCGCATTATGCGACGGCAGATCAGGGTCAATGTTGTTTGCATTTGGATTCAAATTATACGCGAGTATATACGGTAGTTGTGTTGTTCAGATTTTGTTCTATCTTTTACAAATTGAATCAGGTGAAACTGTATGTGTGTAATTGCACCTTCTAGACCTCACCTGACTATCTTCATGTCTTACTCGTAAAAACTAGAGTTGGACTAGTGAACTAGAGTTTTTAGTGAACAGAGCTCACAAGATAACCTCCACTTCTGTGACATCAGTCAGTATCTTTGAGAGTGGCCAACTAACCACATTATGTAGGTCTCAACAACCCAGTTTTTATATGGGACATAATTGATTTCCCATATGCACTTGACATGCATGTTTGGTCGTTATAGGTTAAAAGGCGTTATAATTTTAACACATACACCAATTTTATATAGTGTTCAAAATCATGGAAAAGAGGTCATAGTGACCCAATTTTAATGTTAAATGTTTTTATTTGAAGATGCATTCTTGATGTAATAGATAAGCTGAAGGGTGTTATAATTTGAGCACAAACACCATATTTAAGTAGTGTTTAGAATCCTGGAAATGGCTGAAATGCTTTAATTCTAAGATGCATTATTAATGTACTTTTATAGCAACAGGCGAAGAGGTATTGGAATTAGAGCTAAGAAATAATTGGCACTACTTTTTGTACTAAAAAGTAGGTGATAGTGACCTAGTGTTGGTGAGCGACACATATCCATCCTATCCCAAGATACACAAAAAAGGGTAAGTTTAATATCAATAGATGTAGTGGTCTAAAAATGCAGCTCAAACAGGGAGGATAGATACATTTTTTATAGCAATTTTGATGAATCATTCCCTGTATAAACTATGATATAATCCCATATTCTGAAACTACCTGAAATTACATTTTACTACGCTGAAAAAAAAAGAATGACATGGAGAGGAAAAGCAATAAATTAAGAATGTAACATGAAACAAACTGTTAGCTTCTTTTTTTTTTTTTTTGTTCGATGCAGACCACATGGTTTATATATATTTTGTTGCTCACAACACAGGACTCTTGCAAAGCAAAGCAAGTAAATATTTTCTGCATTATAATTTCATGAAAGTTGTGGAGGGGTGTAGAAAATTGCGTTTAGCTAGGGACAGGCTCACTGGATAACGAAGTGGAAGCGCGTTCGCTCTGCACATAAGTTTTCCAATGCTCGATACTGCGTTCCGTCATGTGCAAGGGTAGGTAATCGCTCATCCAAGGTCGGTGGTTTCCTCCAGGATCTTAGGTTTTTTTTTTCACCGTGAAAGACCACTTAACGCCAACATTTGAATCGTTGAAAGTGCGTTTGTATAAGCTGGAAGAACTTGTGGGATTGACGTAAAATAAAGTTTAAACTTTTCAATCGACTCACTTTTGAGAAGAAAATTTTGACTTCGCTGTTTGATACGTTAAAAATAACCGAATAATACGAACATAAACCATTCAGTAAATCCTGTCACCTGTCTAAAAACAAAGCATCAGAAGGGACCACAGCCTGTTGTCCTTAATGAACTTAAAAAAAAAAAAAAATTATTCTTGTTTTTACAATTATAAAAGTTAAAAAGATTGCACCTGCGCCTGTACTACTCTTTGCTTTTTAAAAAAATAAATAAATAAATAAACCCCTTGAAAAGGTTGCGGCAGGTGTACTTTGTATACAAGTGAATATGTACGTTAACTTAGGAAATGAGGTTTATTAATGTTCTTAATAAGCAAGTGTTCTTTGTTAAATCCTTCCCACCATGTGGTCAAAAAGAGGCAATTCTAACAAATAAGTGAATCAATTATAAGGATAGAATATCATGTGTCCTTCGTTAAATCCTTCCCACCATGTGGTAAAAAGGACCAATTCTAACAAATAAGTGAATCAATTATAAGGATAGAATATCATGTGTCCTTCGTTAAATCCTTCCCACCATGTGGTCAAAAGGAGGCAATTCTAACAAATAAGTGAATGAATTATATGGATAGGAGAACATTTTATACTTCGTCCACGGCAAAGAATTTACCCATTAAGGAAAAACTGACTGATGCATTTAAACACAGATGGGTAGTTGCGATCTTCACTTCCCGTAAATGTATTAACTTTATAATGTATCAATTAGCACAATGTTATGAAAAGTACCATAGCTCTGAAACACCCACACTTGCAAGAACATTATGTTATTTTTCTTCAGATGATTAAATCATAAACTGCTTTTGAAGTTGGATCTTTTTCATATTAAAACTGATCGCATTTATGGCATATGTAAATTCAGTGACAATGGGGATTAATTCAATTTCTTGTTCAAATGTTAATTTCACAAAAGATTCCTATCTAATGTTATTCTATAACAGACCAAATATTGAACATTTTTGTAACCTCATGAACTGTAGTTACAAAGATACACTTAAAACACCTGCAAATTTTGTAAAATCAATTTATCAAATATTCAATAGTTTGCATAATTTCTACATAAATTATTACATGTTGCAAACTTAAGCAAAATAACAGAGAACTAATACATGAACAAATTTCAAGTCTAAAGATACAAACACCTAAGAGTTAAGTACAAATATGTGCACATAACTAATTGTAGAGCAGAATGATACATAATATTAATCATAGATGCTTGTAGATATTATACAAATATCCATATCAGTAGCTATATTCCGTATCAGATTCCACTTAATTGGAGAAACAAGCTAATAATATTTCAGGCATATCGATCACTTACACAAATTGTAACTTTTCTATATGTATAGTAGCAACATTATTCCACGTGTATCATCTATAATGTCATTTGTACCACATAGTTGCACAATTATACCACACATGATGTGTAATGTCATTTGTACCACATAGTTGGACAATTATACCACACATGATGTGTAATGTCATTTGTACCACATAGTTACACAATTATACCACACATGATGTGTAATGTCATTTGTACCACATAGTTGCACAATTATACCACACATGATGTGTAATGTCATTTGTACCACATAGTTGCAAAATTATACCACACATCATCTGTAATGTCATTTGTACCACATAGTTGCAAAATTATACCACACATGATGTGCAATGTCATTTGTACCACATAGTTGCAAAATTATACCACACATCATCTGTAATGTCATTTGTACCACATAGTTGCAAAATTATACCACACATGATGTGTAATGTCATTTGTACCACATAGTTGCAAAATCATACCACACATATCACGTGTAATGTCATTTGTAGCAAAATTATACCACGATATCATTTACAATATCGCATTCACATGGGAATGTCGACAAGCAAAAGGCCCTATTGGATAGCTTTAGTCGTTTAGACAAATTATCACTCCTTAAATATTAATACTCAATGCAAACTAGATTTGTGTTTGTAAAATACGCATCCCACATAAAGTGTTAGTTCAAAATGTTCACAATAATACAAATGTCAGAATGGTTTTAATGTTGTGAAAATATCATAGGATCCTCCACACTTACCCAGGTAAATGCCTATTATATTATATTTATCTACTCAAGCAGTTGTTGTATATTCGTGCTAGCAAGACTTTCACACAAATTTATAAGGCCAGATAAGTGCAAACAACTATTAATAATGCAAAAGTCGTATAAATGGAGTGAACAATGGTTTACATGACTGACATTTAAACAAAATGGTCACCATTGTTCATGTGCTTATGTCAAGAACTTTTTCCCCTTAAGTCTCAGTTCTCTCTCTCTCTCTCTCTCTCTCTCTCTCTCTCTCTCTCTATATATATATATATATATATATATATATATATATATATATATATATATATATATATGTATATATTACTATTTTCAGAAGTAGCACAAAGGTTAAATTATATAAAGAGCATTGTTGTCGTTAACCAGATTGAGGATAATTCCGTTTTAAAACTTATATCCACCAGAACAGACATAACTGGATGTATCCGTGATTTGCAGTCAACAGTATCCAGTTTAAGCAATCGTTACTAGAGTAAGATGCAATTGCCTGTGCATAGACATCCTGGATCTACATGTAACTGTGATAAAATGTTGGGCTATCTCTAAAATTAATCATTTCTTTAAATTATCATTACCAAATCCAGCTAAAAAGATTCTTGGTGAATTAAATACATTCTTTTACAAGTTTGTAAGGCATGGGTCAAAAGACAAAATTAAAAGAAATATTGCCATGAAGGATTATCATGAGGGGAGATGAAATATGAGTAATATTTTTTCAGTTTGTGAATGAGTTAAAAATTACATGATTTAGACGAATGTTGTGCGACAAATCTAAATGGAAAGGTTTGTAAATATTTTCTGTGTCAAATATTGATAATTTCTTTTTGTTTGCAACATATTTCCTTAACTCAGTGAAAAAAGATCTAAATCCTTTTTGGATAGGCGTCTTTGAAGCATATTTGAAACAAACAAGATCATTGAAAATGATCACAGCTGAACATTGTTGAGAAACACAAATATGGTTTAATCCTTATATTACAACAGATGGAAAAAGTGTGTATTACAAAACATGTTTTCAGAAAGGCATTAGATTTGTGAATGATTTTATTCATGAGGATGTTTCCTGGATAAGTTTTGATAGTTTTAAAAATAGATTTTCTATTAATATTAATTTCATAAAATTTCAAGGCATACTTGCAGCTATCAAGTCATATAAAAGTAAATTTAGTATCAATTACGATTCAAATCTACAACAACCTTTTATAAATACTGTTGTGTATACAATTATAAGAAATAAAAAAGGAAGTAGAGGTATATATGGAAACAATGAAGTACCAACTTATTGAGGAAAATTAAATTTTGAATTTGGCAATTTAGAAGATAACGACTGGCATACATTTCTATTGCTACCATATGAAACTTCAAAACGTCAAAATCTTAGGTGATTGCACCCGAAAATATTACGTAGAAGTTTGCCAGCGAATGCAATTCTCAAATGAGTCAGAATTATCTCAAACAAGATCTGCTCTTTTTGTATGTCACATGCAGAGGCTATTTCTCATATCTTGTGGGATTGTCAGATGGCTAAGATTTTTTAAAATGATATTTAATAATGGATAAAAGGTAAGTGTAGTCATACAAATAATTTGGAATTCACTAACATAAATATTATATTTGGAATTAAAGACAAAACTCAGGCTGATGATATAATTAATCTGATAATTCTATATGCAAAAGAATATATTTGTAAATGTAGATTTGATAGAGACAATCTAATTTTATCTCAGTTCAAAACAATTGTTGCTTTTAATTGTAACGTAGGAACATATAGCGCTTATATAAACTGTTAAATGGGAAAAGTTTGACAATAGATGGTTATTGTACAAAAGATAACAGAGTCATTGATTATTGTATTGGAATCATACGTGTGTATGTGTATATATGTGTAAATATCTCTGTGAACATGGGGGTATTACACACACACATACATATCTATATCTATCTATCTATCTATCTATCTATCTATCTATCTATATATATATATATATATATATATATATATATATATATATATATATATAAGGTTGTATATGTGATATATGCGCCAATTATCTTGATACTTGTTGGTGCTTTTTGTGAATGAATATGCCTAATTATGCATTCTCTCATATTTGTTTTTGTCTCCGTGCTCTGCATCTTTGATGAGTTAGGCCCAGATACACGTAAGGCTCTGTTGCTTCTCTAGGGTCTACAAAAGAATCTGTGTAAATGAGTACACCTTGTTAAGTCCATTATCGTGGTTTAAAAATTACTGTGAAATTTGTTTTCTACTGAAATACAATGAGTCTCTATTTATTATTTTACCATATGACATTCAGGTCTAATTTTTTTTAAATTTCTCTTTTTCTAATCTTCTCATTTTCTTTACTGCAATATCACTGCACACTTTTTACATCCCTGGTATTTTGTATTTAGTTTTTTAATTTCCTCTGTCGGTTTTTTGCTCTGCTCCAATTGTACCAAAATCTGTATATCTACACACTTTATTACAGAAGATGTACTGGATTTTACTTCACCCATGTGATGTAAAGTCTCATTCCATAACATCTGATATTTGGTAATTTTGCGATAGTTCTTTTTGTAACAGACATTTGTATGGGTATATTAAAGTTGTACATAATAAAAATTGGATCGAGGAAAAATGCATTCTATGTAAAATACCTGAGGAGAAAAAGGAAGCATATTCTGAAATTTGCATGACTTATTTTGTAAAATTGTAGAGACAAGTTTAAACGTCTAAATGATTGCATCAACATTTATGTGGTTTGCATGACCTTTTATTTTTCAAAATGTTATGGACTAACTTGTAGTCTTTTACCTTGCATTTGGCTTTCGTTAGCTTCTTAGAGATGTAGTTTTGATCAACTTCATATTTTAAACATTAAATTTTCTATTTCTTCTGTGAAGTCATTTGTTACCATGCCAGGACATTGTTTACATTGTTGTCGCCTTAATCGAGTTCTTCATGTGTACGACTTTGTTATTCGCCTGTTTTTTTTGTGGATGTATTTCCTTTTTTTGCTTCTGGTGTTTCACACTTAATACATGATTTAGTTACGATATTTTATAATGAACCTCTTTTTCACTGCTCCAACATTCTAGAAACTCGTTACCTTTTAGAAACTCAAAGTTTTCCTGACTCCGCATTCTGCTGTGTATACATTGAGCTTCTTCCATATCTGATTGTGGTATTCCATATTTAATCGCATACTATTTTTCAGCTGGTTAACAACTGTTATATGATTCATCATACCACGTCCATGTAACGAGTACTTATCTTTTGTGATTCGCTCTTTATAGTATTTAACATATTTTTAACTTTGTGTGGTTATATGCCATCCTGTTTGTCATATAGAGATAACTCGTGTTCGTAAAACATTCCAACGTAATCCTCTCTATTCAAGTCCTCTAGTTTGTAAAAGACTGGATAACCTAAAATTACATGCCCGCATTTGTGTTTTTAAACTCGAAGCATTTCGCCAATTTTAAGTATAAGTGAAAGAAATGTAATAGTTGTCAAGTAATGAGATATATTTATCCACAGTTTGATCTGTATGCTTCCTTCCTTGCTTCAATTGGAGTCATGTCTATTGATCTGTGATGAGTGACAATATCCCTAAATTAAACCTGGTGACACGTCAACATATTTTCTGGTTTCATCTTGAGTGAAATAATTTCACTGTCTAGTCTAGAAAGTCAGGCTAATCATTTCATTCTAAATATTATTTTGTTATGTCTGAGTAAGATAAAACATATTCAGTATTTTACTTTTCCAGCAAATTGTTAACTTTCCTGTTGTAAAACTATTTTTCTTCATGAAACTGTATCTTTTCAAGCTATCCTCATGCAGAGTATACATCGGAAAATATGAAATCTGATCCAATTTTTAGGTAATTTTGTTTCTATGCTATTTAACATATAGTCTTTCTGCAATACGTTTTCCATATCATCGGATAATTTCATATTTGAAATGAAGGTATATTATGATCTTGAAGGTACATAGTTTGCTGAAAAGGAAAACGTGAATGGCAAGTAAATTGTGAAAGGAATTTTAAGTCTGTGTCTGGAACAAATTTGTTTCTTAAAAAGGTTAGTTTTGCTTAATTTTTATTATATCACATATTGAATAGAGACTAAAGTGTTATATATATATATATATATATATATATATATATATATATATATATATATATATATATATATATATGCAAAATCTATACTGATTGTTTTAAAAATAAACTATTCTATGTTTACACACGTTTCGGTTAATCCGCCTTCAACTGTAAAAACCTTTCCACTGAGTTTATACTCATTTTCGTCTTAATAGCAAAACACAAAAGAAATAACAAGTATAACACTCAAGAAAAACAACAACATCAACAACAACAACTACTACTACTAATCAACCGCATCGTCATCCCCAGTGTCGACCATCATCATAATGTCTCCCAAAAAAAACAAGACAAATGGGTGTACTCCTTATGGGAAGGATTGTGTAGAATGGAAATGTATTGTGAAGTCCAACCATTTGTAGGGAACGTATGAGAAGAAACCCCAAATCCAATGGCATACTAAATGGCAATCGTTAGGACTTATTTACTCTAGGTTCTGTAAGAAGTGTAGAAAAGCGGTCTATGCAGGTCAAGCAGGAGATTCTTTATACCAACGAAACAGTTAAAACTTTCTAAATTCGAAGTAGAAAAAACTGATGATTCTGTAGCAAAGAAATGTAATTACAACAACCACTCTTTAAGTGATTATTCAGCGATAAGTCTTGAGAAAGAGTACGGTACAAAGTCGTACAGGTTGGTAAATGAATCATTTACAGTCAAAAAACTGAAAACCCTGTCTCTAGCAGGACTTAATTATCAGTGTTTATTTACTTTTTTTTCGCGAAAGCGATTCGTAAGGTACGTTTATGTTGTAACTTTACATTGCATACATGACGTCACCATCCAATGGTTTCATTCGTAATCCACTAGGAGATTTATCGTAAAGGTTTGGAACGTTACAACGTTCTGACTGTCTGTCTCTCTCTCTCTCTATATATATATATATTGTTACGGAATTATGTATCATCTTTTAAATTATAATAGTTTTCATTTGGGTTTATAACCATTGTATTATAATTCCTTAAAATTGTAGCATACGCTATTGTAAAGTACACATGTACATCAACAATGAATCAGTGTTTGTGTTCAGGGAAAATCAATAATTATGTCGGTCAACTTAACATAACAGTGAATCACGTGGGAGACGCGTGCTTGATCAACATCTTGTTGATTTGAGATTGGGGTAATGTTATTGTAGTGCGAGGGTACTTTTAGGGTATCATGCGTGACCTGGTTTCTGATTGGTTAGAATAACTTGTTTACTGGATAGTGCTGGAACATAGTTTCCGAGTCATGGGTTATTCCCTCATCCGAAGTAACAGGCCTAATAAAGATATTTAATCGCTGCGTTCCTCATTCTTATACAGTTATATCAGATCATAAAGAGAGAGGATAATTATTTATTCTTCGAGATTGAGCTTAGTGGAAAATCTATTATATACATATTACAATTTGGATTTAAGTACGATTGTTCAAGGAACTTAACAATACTCTACATTCACAGGAGTTTACCTGGGATTATTAATATTCTGGATTTAGAACTGAAAAGCATTGGTATATCATAACATTACAAACTCATTCATTCCAAACAATCTTTCATTCGGAACATTTATTCATTCGGAATTCTTTGGATTAACTTCTCGATTGTTGAAGTGTATAGGACAATTTAGGACTAATATATGAAATTCTATACTGTAAGATATTTTTAATTCTTTCACTTTGTTTGTTTAAATATTTATATTTTAGGAAATTAAATTTGTATTTTAAAAAATTTTGAAAGCTTGTTTGAGTCGCTCTTTCTTTTGTTACATTTACTCCTAGTCGTAACAATATATATATATATATATATATATATATATATATATATATATATATATATATATATATATATATATTATCTATATATATACATATATATATATATATAATCTCTATTTTTCTATTTTTATTGGCACTATGTCCAAAAATGTTTGAAAAATTGTACTTTGATAGTCTATTTACATAATTGCTCAGTATATTTAGCAAAGATTCTCAGACCTATATGCCATACGAAAAACGCATTTTGCCTTTATATTTTGTTCACTGCCACAAGCTTTTTGCTCTTAAACCATTCAGTCAAATATGCACATGAGTACCGCCTGACCTGTTGATAAGTATCTACTTTTACGTTATGTTTAGCCGTTCTTTAAGTCTAATGTTACTTTTACAGAACACAATTGTTGAATATTTGAAATTATGATCGAGTAGGATTCAATGTCATTGAAAAATGCATAGAAATCTTGATTGTTGCTACCGAAAAATCTCTACTCATTTTCAATAATTTTCAATGACTCTCTAAGCATTTTAGTGATAATTCTGGTTATAAAGTTTACTTATTAATACGTCGTTGTTCTTTTCTTAATCGAGATCTTAAATTTGTTTCCGACTTCCTTCAGAATCGGTTAGTCTAATATAGTAGCATTCATTGTCTTGTATTTAATTAACAGTATTTCAATATATATTTTTCCAGTTTAAATGTGTGTTGGATGGGCAGAGAGAAGAAAAGATGACGTGTTTGCATATGTATGGAACTACGGGAAGAATAAAAGGTATGTTTGTTATTAATTCAATGACAAAAACATGAAAAGAGTGAATACAATAATTTGTATTTTATATAAATGACTTTCAGATCGATAATCACATTTTAATTGTGACCGTTAAGAAAATGAGTTCACTAAACACGTGTCCGTTATAGGCAGGTATTTAGTCTAATGTGGTGTCAATTCGAAACGGGTATTCATGTAGGTATGGCTGAAAATCATCTTGACTCCTGAAATTAAAATCAATTAGTTTTAGTTGATGCTGTGATATTTTCACAATCACACTGAACACTTTGTTGGCTAGGAAAAAGCGAATAAAAGTTATTTTCCCATATTCTGCAGGAAACAGATTTTCTTTTAAAAATGAAAAGTCACGACACTATTAGGAGTTTTGCCATAATGTAGTATGAGAAAGGGGAATATATTTATTTATCTGAACATCACCCTCACCTCCCGTTTACCAGGTAAACGTTGGCTAAGGTTTTCACCATGTTCTGTAACAAACCGAATTTTTCTGCAAATGAAATGTCCTGACGTTGTCAGGAATTTTGCCATAATGTTATATAAAGAAGGGAAAGTGTCTTTTTTAACTGACATAGGAGAAATAAGCTAATTGTCACACATTCTATTTTACTTGATAGCCAAACATTTCTGCATACATCAATGAATGAAATATACACAATATAACTGCTAACAAATTTCAAGCGGTACAGACGGGCTCTCAAATGTTGGTCGTCAGATTGAACAAATACAAAGATTTATTTCCATACAGCCATCATAAAATGCTATGATGTTTTCTTAACAAAGAAAAAAGTGGCTTTAATTTTGAGGTAAGAAATAATGTGAATGTTAAATGTTGCTCTTAGCCATTCAAAGTAAACTTTTGTTGTCGCTCATTGCTCCTGACAATGGCCATATAAACAGGGTGTGCAATTGTAGGTAACCCTATTAAAATATACAAAACTTGATTTTTTTTACTGTTGGCAGCAACTGCTATACTATTTTGTAGACAAAAAAACAAAACAAATCTTAAATATGTTGTACTCACCAATTGTAATATGAAATTCTGCTCGAAATTATTGTAATTGAAGTTCTGTTGTCCATTTATGGCAATGTCATTTGGGTTATAAAACTGATGTGTAGAGGGAAGATTCCAGAAAGCAATCTGTATATCATGCTAATTAAACATAGTAAACTAGTCTATTGTTTATAATGCACATGTAGAGCTAATGAAAATTTGAGCCCAAAATAAACGATAGTATTTGGTGTTCATTTGTTCAATTTAGTTTACTGATCTAACGCAGTGTAGTTTTGTGCCATTATTATGTTGCGAACATTTTTCAAATTATTTTTTCCCTATCTCAATTTTCAATCAAGAAATTACAATTTGGTCTAGGAACTCGAGTGTATTTTGTTCAATTGAAAATGTATGGGCTACCTCTGAAATGTCACTAAAGCATATGAACTCGCGCGTTTTAAAAAAAATATAGTTCATAAATGTTTGCGTGTAGGGATAAGAAATGTAAAAAGAAATTAAAGTGTGAAATTATTAAAGTAGCACACGACTGCCATATACATAGCAGGTACAGCAAGTAGTGTGCACATGAGAGCTGCAATTTGAATTTATCAGTCGATCTTTTTGTATTTGTTTTTATTGTGCTCGGGTGAAAGCACATGCAAGCAAGATTGATCTATCTCAAAATTTTAAAGTAGTCCAGTTCGCTCATATGCCCATTATTTCTTGTTTATTTTAGAAACCTTTCCGTTCTATGTCAAAAAATGTATAGTCTCATAAGGATGATGCCTGAGTCTTTCACCTTTTACAAATGATGTGGACATTGTCAACAACCGGCTTTGCGGTGTCGTGAAATATGACATTCATCGTATATTCATAGCTCTAATTTTACACCAGTTTGGAACTACCCGGATGTGTCTGAGAAGGCTGTATATCATATTGCATTTTAGACGAAAACGACTACGGTACTCGTTACCATTTTATCTGTATAATTTTGTCACACAACAAAATCAAGATACCAATATACAAGTTTTGACTTATTTTTCAACGGAAGGTTAATTATGACAGTTTTAACATAAATAAATAGAAACGAAATCCGAGGGAATTCGAACTAGATATAACTGATTAACTTTTTCATTCATTTTATCTACTGAACTAATCTGAACATACTGTACAGTTTGGAAAATATGCTCAATAATTATAAAGCATTATGCGATTTTTTTATTTTCTATAAACAAGAATTTTAACGTTTACAGTAAAGCCATGTTCTTCTGTAATGAATCTTTAACATAGGAAAAGTTTTACTATTATATTCTTCGGAGTAAATATAGTGGAGATAGTCACTACCTCTTTATGGTTAATAAGAAATTAAGGTCAAGACTCCCCACCACCACCAACACAGAACCCCGTCCCGAAAATGTAACAAAATTACCTATTCGCTGATGCCTATTTTTATTTAATATTAAAGTTGCCTTTGATGTTCTTGTCATATTTAAAAACTTCAGAAACAATTGATTCAAATATCCCCCAAAATTGGTCTCCTCGAAATTAAATTCTGATATGAAAAATCGTCCTCTCTGGGAGAAATACTCATTAGGTTCGACGTAGTCCTTTAAGAGCTGATAAGCCACCTACTGTGGGCAAGAGGGTAAAAATATTATCAAGTTAGATCCATCACAATAGACAACACGAGTTTATTTAGCTAGAGTGTCTGAGAAACTGATCTAAAGTAACGCATAAATTGAATCAAGATGAGATGAACTGATGAAGAATGTATGGACAAGCATGCTGACAAACAAGGATAACACTATATATACGTTCCACACATTTCAGGGACAACCCAATCCCAGGGTCATGTAGGATATTAGGTCAATACAGTATCAAATATGCACAAATATAAAACAAAACAATATATAACATTTTCCTTGCATTTCACTAGGAATATATCGTTGATTGCAATTCAAGACATGTAAAAGCGTGTGAATATTGTAAATTAGTATACAGGGATAATACCTGTGACACACTGCGTTTTGAACCTGCAAAATACATGGATTGCTTTAACTTATCGTCACCTTGATTTCCCGAATGAAATGGGGAAAGTTTCATTTCATATTGTTTAAATAACCAATCAATGTCATCAACATTATAGCTATAATTATAATTGCATTCGAAAACACATAAAATTTTAAAGTTTCACTAGTTAAGAATTGTCTTAGTGGCTAATGTTTAATTTTTTTTTTGGTGCTTAATGGAACATCTGCACATGAAAGGTTATATAGTGCAGGGGCAATAGTTGAAGAGCTTTTCCAAGGAACACACCTTCGCGGCCGAATTTGTCTGATCTGAGCAATATTCGAACCTGCAACCTGTGATACCAAGTTTGTGGCACAGCGTCTCTAACCCTAAGAGATGTACTCACCTAAGCTTCTGAAACACACATTCCTTCCTTGCACCACTGCAAAAAAAAGTTGTATGTATATTTGTAAGAAAAACAATGAATATCTTGCACACATATCTATCCACTGGTTCTTAATTTAAATGATTCGCAAGGAATTACGCGTAGCTGCGTAATTGACTATATTTAAGTGTGAGATATTGTACAAACCACTGAATTTTTTTTATCACACTTAATCATAAATTCATTATAAACAGCAAGAAATGATATAGCTTATGGAATATCCTTTTATTAGAAAATACCATCTGATTAATGGGCTTGTTACAATATTGGAAGCCAGTCATATTTCTGACGAGAGAGAGAGAGAGAGAGAGAGAGAGAGAGAGAGAGAGAGAGAGAGAGAGAGAGAGAGAGAGATAGAGAGAGATTACCATATTTTCTCCACATCTTGTTCCTCTAGCTGCAGTGGAAAAACTCGATTTGCATTGGACCGTTTTCGGATCCGTACATCCCATGAAGCGACAAATATCTGCAGACTCAGTCTTAAGAAAGGAAGAGAAAGACGATTAGCTCTAGTTGTATGACGTCGTTTAATTAATCAACCACTCTAGTCCAAATATTTCATTCTGATGAAGCAGGTTCGATTCCGCACGGTGGCAATTTTAGTTTCTATCCTTTTCCTGTTACATTTTGAACCCCAAACAGCACTTGGCTGACGGTGGCGCTGCAGATATGAGATATCGCTTCAGAGGTGTATATGTGGTATTTGCGAATCTCATGGCATTACATCGCTAATTAGATTCTTAAACATATTCTTCCTGTTATCTAAATTTTCGATGAAATCACGTGCAGTAATTACATGTACAGTAAGA
This sequence comes from Margaritifera margaritifera, assembly GCA_029931535.1. Classification (NCBI taxonomy): domain Eukaryota; kingdom Metazoa; phylum Mollusca; class Bivalvia; order Unionida; family Margaritiferidae; genus Margaritifera; species Margaritifera margaritifera. The sequence goes on from JAQPZY010000484.1 coordinate 193,122, forward strand.
GTATCATACATATACTAAGCACTTTTTTGGACAAAACATAAAAAACAATCAGCATGGGTTATTGTGTATTATCTCGAAATAGTTCCTTAAAC
>JAQPZY010001013.1:0-70000 GCA_029931535.1 Margaritifera margaritifera
ATTCTGACCCTCACAGAGAAGATGATCTGGGAGAATGTCCGAGGATCCTACCAGTAGAGCAACCATCTTGTGCTCTAGAAACTGAGGAGCCTACCTGGACGGAAGTGTTCGAAGTCGTAAGGAAACAGAGATCTAGCTCAACCCCAGGACCACGTGGTACCCCCTACAAGGTGCACATGATGTGCCCTAGGTTACTAGGTTCTAGGGACTGCTGCAGGTGGTATGAAGGAAATGGAGGATCCCTGCCTGTTGGTAGTATGCTTAGAGCTGTTTTGCACCAAAGGAGAAGGACTCCAATGATATCAGTCAGTTCCTGACGATATCGCTACTGAGCGGTGACGGAAATATATTTTTCTCTATCTTGGCAAGGAGAATAGCCAAATACATCATAAACAACACGTATATCGACACATCAGTGCAGAAAGGAGGAGATTGTCTGGGTGCAATGAACATACAAGTGTCATAAGTCAACTCATCAAAGAAGCCAGGATTCAAGATGGCAATTTGACAGTCGTATGATTCGACCTTGCCAATGCCTATGATTGATACCCCACAAGCTGATTGAATTAGCTCTTGACAATTGCCATACATCGGAGGGTGTACAGCAGTTAATCTGCAGTTATTACAGCAAGTTAACATCCATCTACAATTCACGGCGGAGAAGTTCCCCACGTCATGAAACAGTATGAAGCTGCTAAAATCCAGGTAGAAGAAGGGATGGTAAAGATTGACAGATCAGGACTTCATGAAAAATTCAAGACATGGATGTACCAGAATGGACTACTGCCTAGACTGATCTGGCAATTGATGCTATACGAGATAGCAACAACGACTGTTGAGGGCTTAGAGAGAACAATCAGCAAGTATCTACGCAGATGGCTTGGAGCGACCCTCACCATCATCACATCAATCATTGTGACTCCACACTATGTCTGGAATGCTTAGCTACCATGGACTAGCAGTTGTGGAGGCGTTCAATGTGGCCAAGGCAAGGATACATATGATGTTTGAAGCACTCCCAGGTCCGGGACGATTGCATGCTGGAGACATGGAAGGCAGAGCTGTTTGGTAGGAAGTAGTGCTCAGTTTCTCGCTGCAGTTTATATCAAGAGAAATTAGACTTCAGGCACCAAAGGACTATAGGTTGGGATCAACCTGCTTTGGAGGACTAAGGTGTTGTGACCGTAGCGTCACACCCCAGCGCTGGAAGGAAGCTGACATTAGTTTTCAAACAAGCTCAGACGATCGCAGTAATGATCATACGAAAAGTGAAGAAAGAAAGAGAGTCGACGATCCAAGATTGTCCAAATGTGGAAGCCAGAGCATACCAGGGAAAGATGAAAGTTTTAAAATGGATGCTATCATTGAAGAAAATTGCAGAAGAAAGAAACTCCCTTTCTGTGTAAATTGATGACTGCAAGAATAAGATGTCCTGCGCTAGAAAAAGCAAACAGAGAGGACTTTAGTACACCCACATTTTCATGGCCTTACCTTGGAGACTTTGCGGTGGGAGATGCATGTTTTGGGAAGGGGGTGGATTGTGATTGTGTCTTTAGTGAAGTTCAAATCAGAAGCTGAGTTTTCAGCCTTTCTCTGAAATAAAAAATTAGAAAGCTATGACAAGGATATAGACAATCATCCGGACAAGGTTTCAACAAGTAAAAAGGATGATGGAAGAAAAAAAAACAGAGCGAAATAGGAAACACAAAAATGAAAAGGGGATAAAAGGTAAAAATATGAAAAAAAACAAAACAGAGAAGGAAAACGGGGGCAAAGAAAAAAAAAAAGAGAAATAAAAAAAACAAAAAAAAAATAAGACACTTAAATAAACAAACATGAAAGAAAAAAAAAAAAAAAAATAAAAAAAAAAAAAAATGATGAATTGAAAAAGAAAGGACAGCAATCACTAGGCCAAATTCGTCAAATTTGAAAAAAAAAGAGGAAAAATCAAAAAACTAACACTTACACAAGAAAATTTCACAATGAATCAGCGAGTTAGATGCATGTGATCTTAAGAAAGAAATGTTTTTTTTTTTGTGTGTTTTATAATTGTCCAGACGTTTCTTTTCATTTAGTGATTTGTTTGCTTTCTAGCAAGAAGAAAACTGCTGAAAATTTCTTTATGGCTTTTTGAAAAAATAAAGCTTGCTATTTTTTGATAGTAGTAACAATTAACTATCCCCAACCATGGATTGTTCCGGACTAAGGGCTAAACACGATGATAGATGTTCCCATGATGTTGTTTGTTGGTCCAGCAGTGGATACACTGAATTACAATACTATGCAATGAATTTTTTTGAGATTCCGAAAAACGTCTAGCAGTGTATTTGGGTGGATCTCAACTCGTTCAAATTTGTTTCATCTTTCGTATTGTTATAGCATGTAAAAAAACTGTAAATTTCTACAAATTAAAACATAGCAGTAGGCTAACTCGTAGCGTAGAAGTTAAATGGGCATAAAATTTCAATACAAAATGAGTAAATGTATTTACAAAGAGAAAATTATATAAACTTCCGAGAAGGCATCTCGAATCAATGCCACATCGTTTGAATGATACAAAATATTTCATTAAAAAAAAAAATGATGATAAGGTGATTGTTTTTGTTTTTATTCTAAAAACTGCGTCTATTTTTTTGGATCAATGTATATGCAGAAGGAAAGTTCCTGTATGGTTTATATGTTCTACTTGAAAACATTTTCTGAAAATATAATTAGATAGTTGATAATTCTTGGTAATGTTTCTTCTTTGAGTGTCTTTGTATTATCATTTCATACTCCATATCTTAACATAAAACTCTGTAACACTTCAACTCAGATATCTACTTCTTTAAATTTGTGTATAATTGAAGTTTGATTTGATTTGATGATGAAATAGGATGAAATTGTATTTTTATTTAAAATTTTTTTACATTCTTTACATTACGTTTATTGTCTACAACATATTCGTACATATAAATTTTATGTATTTTTCATTAAAGAATATCATTTTTTGTTTGTTTTCAAAAGCTTGAACTAATATTCGCTAAATGCTTGTAGGATTGAGGTTGGTATGTCATCACTGAGTATGTGCTAAACTTGTAAGCGGGCTAGAAGGAAAAGGCTTTTGATTCCAATCTAATTTTTTTCAAGATTTGATACAAGTTTATTTTTATCACCTGATGAATTTAACAAAGGCCATAGTTTATATTTTTTCAAGAATAATGTTGTATTATATTTCAATCTGTCCCAGTCTATATTTTATTCATTATTTCTCCGCAATTTAAAGGCATGTAGGAGGGTTTTTAAATTAAAAGCTCTTTTCCCACTGTATTGTAAAATTGTTTGTGTCATCATTGACACAAAGTGAACATGTATCGGTTAAAAGCAGCTTCATCGTATCACCGTATTTCATTCATAGCTAGTAATTATATATAACTGATCTACATAAGTCTAACACTATAAATCCTCCACATATCGATTTTGTGTTCTTTTTCTTTGTCATACTCAAAAGGACCATGTCCTCATTTAGGATTGATATGTTTGCGAATGAAAGATCCTTTGGTAATTTGTTTTTATTTCGTTTTATCTGTACGTTCTTTCATATTTGTCCGTTCCTAAGGGTTTCCAGTTATTTGCCACACTCTGCCTTGTTTTTCAACTTAAAGTTCTTCTGAAAACCAATTGTTGCCAACTGGTATTTAATTCTATGTGTGATTTCCGCCAAGACTGTTGATTAAAAAGCACCACTCTATGCACTTTTCTTAATTTGAAGAATAACTGATGGTAAAGCTTGAAATTACGATAATGAATTATGTACTTGTTTTCATCTTTAAGTGTACATAACAGCTTAAGCACATTTTATTTAGTATTTTGTTTTTCTTATTCTTTTATTTGAATTTAGGGAGACAACTTATTTTCATTGGGAACTATTTTCCCAGTTGCGAGGAAGCAGTCATTAAAGTAGTTATGTAAAGCTTTAGTTATTTCTAAATCAACGTCTAAAATGTCTTTATCACCAGGGAGGTTTAACTTACTTTTATCTACAAATTGAGTTTTTTCTATCACTTCCTTGGGTAATTGCCTTTCCCTGAAAAAGGTTAACACATTCCCCATTACATAAGTTATTGATATCGAGGCACATTATGAATGATTTAGGGTTCCCAGCATTTTACTTTCCTTTGTTTCTGATTTTTAAATCTTCATCTGAATATAATTCATCCATTGCTTTCGCTCCTGGCCCTCTTCACACCAAGCGCGGTTGATGGAGCAGAATAGATCGAGTTTATTTCCGTATTGAGACATGCTTGCTGTTCAGCAATGGTGCTCTCACAAGTTCTATTGAAGCTCGTGTGTCCTTCATTAATAAGCGCGTATCGTTGATTTGTTGTTGCTGTTGTTGTTGTGTTAATGGCACTTTTAACACATTATTTGCTATATCATGCCAACGTGGGAGCTAATTGCCTTTTACAAGGATAGATCGAGGCATCCGATCCAGGCAGGCCTACGCGGGTATCGAAACCAAGACCCTTGGATTACGAGTCAGGGGCTCTACCAACTGAGATACCGCGGCTCCCTACATCGTTCATTGCTGATAGCACGAAAAGCGGATAGCACAGATGAACAGCAACCAAAACGTGGCTGAAGGCGGTTTTGACTTTGAAAGTGATAAATTTGGTCGTCCTGAAGACGACCTACCCGCGGAAGATGAAACGCCATTTATCGAGCTTCCCACCGAAGAGGATGAGACATAAGTGCTCCCGGCTGAAACCCCGTTTTGGGCCGGCGGCAGCGAGGTGCAAGCCGGATGGAAGAAAGAAGTATTTTTGACGGGAAAACCAGAACGACACCTAGCCGAGTTTGATGCGTATCGCCAAAATCTGGTGTTTGCTGGAAAGCGCATCATAACTAACAAGTTTCTGGCAGAGCGAACAGAGCCGTCGCGGTAAAGTGAGGCAAAAATGAATTTCGCTAACTTGGAAAAATAGCCCAGGTAAATTCTTGGCTCCATCCACGCTAAAAAGCTAGGAGTCTGAATTCGTCCGAGCAGCCCAGGAACCTGACGGCCTCTTGGCCTAAACAAGTCACATCAGACCTCGAGATCAACATTGACTTGGACAGGCTTGGAAAAAGTCTGGAAGAATCGCAAGACGAAAAGGAACGAATGTCGGAACGCGAAACCAAGCAAGAAGTAACCGACACGTTACAAGGGAGACTTCACATCCAAGTTATCGCAGGTGTTGAGACCTTCATTAAAATATCCACGAGGACGCAGCACTAGCTAAAAATTGCGAACACACTTCCGCAAACAGGGAATTATTATAGCATCGATTCACACCGCGGTGGGGTTTATAATAAGCACATATGCCCTCGCAGTCACAAACGGGTGAACACACCGCCGCACCCAGCCCGGGCGCCAAAAACAGACGCTGGAGGAGTAAAAGAATATGAAAAAAGAATCTGGAGCGGTTGGCTGTAATGCTGCAAAAAAGCTAGCAGTAAAAGCGGCAGCGGCTCTGCCAGGAATTATCTGGCCTATCGTGTCACTCTTACTACGAATGGCAATGTTATCGGCTGACTGGCAGGAAATTAACTGGTGCTAGCTATCAAGATAGCGGTCGAACACTTTATTGTTCTTCGTTCTCGATTGCGCAGGCGCCCAGCGAAACCAGATGACTTAAAGCATCACCGCAATGCGCCCACGACAAGTGCCTCTTTGTTGGCTTCGTGATCTTCGGCTTCTTTCGATTCTTGCACTCTCAGAACGATATTAGAGGGGGAAAGAATATTCAAAATTGCCAAATATTTGGTACGATTTGTCTGCCTGCTGCTAAAACGCTTAGTAAATCGTGTAGTCTATCCATCGTCGCATCTCGCATGCGCACGAGAAATGGTAATATGCATTACTACACTCATTCATTTCCTTACACATGTCTACAATTTCTGCATTTTTGATACAATTCAGCAGATTAGTTATAAATTCAGCAGATTAGTTTTAAGTTCAGCTTCACCAAGACTATCTTATGTATGTTAGACACTAATTTAAATACAATATATCAGCAAATTAGCATATGTTATGTTACAGTTACCAAAAGACAGTTGCATTTGAACGAACTGAATGAAATGTGTATTAAAAGTGACCCTTCAGAAACCGGCTGAATCACATCTGTTTGCTTAGTCATCCTGTGCAGAAGTCAAAAGATTGAACTCAATAAACATTTTAATTTTTGCTAAGGCTTTAATGATGCTTTCTATTGAAAGCAAGTAACATTCTTCAGTGGTTAGCGGAACTCCTGGAAAGCTCAGAGAAAATAAATATGAATGGTTTTCTTACGGACTACAATAGGATGCAATATCAGCTCATTGGCTCAGTTAGAGTGGTAATACTATGACCCTGTAATGAACTGACTAAAACGCAGTGGTGATACTCGCTGGCTCATTGGCTCAGTTAGAGTGGTAACACTATGACCTTGTAATTAAACGGTTATTGACTTCTGGTAAGATACCTCAGGGCAAAAGTCAGCGTAACAAACTTCCATCTGCAGTTACTCATAGCACAACTTCAGTTGATTTCGGGTTCTTGGCCTCCATGCCATACGGTCATTTCGGGTTTGCTTTGGTTATTAGGTAGCTTCTTTTTAATCTTTACAACTCGAAACATCACACCATACTAACATCTGCTCTAGTTTCCAAATATAATACTGTCCCTAAAGAGTTAAGTCACAGCTCAAAGAGTGGCTGAGAACACGTTGTTTGTCGAGTACTGAAGCTGAGCTCGTCACACCTGGGTATCCGTCCGATGACCTTATCAAAACTGTGTTCAGAATGAAAATCACCGTGTAGTTAAGTCAAAAGTTTAATAGCTTGGAACAGTTTGGAAATTCCAGACAAAGAATCATTCTTACTGAATATTACTAATTACGACGATTCAGTGTCAGTGTTTCAGGCAGACGGAACACCAGGCCGGTGAAAAATGCATAGACTGGTACAGATATATCCTAACAGCCAATCCAGCGTCGGAGGGTAACACTATTATCTCAGACAAATTATATATGCAGAATTTTGCACATTAATACCACTTAAATTTGACTAGACGTCCTTTCTTTCTTTATTCTTTAAACCAAAGCACATACGGTTTGAATATTCTGCTCATTCATCCGCACTCTTATTGCTCTTATTGGGTGTGTCACCAGAGAAAATATTGGGCTTTGAAAAAGTGCGATATATATATATATAATAATAATAATAATAATAAAAGCTTATGTCATAAACACATGACCTTTATTACCTTTATCGTTCACTTTGTATATATTTTAAATTTGTTGACCTGCTTATCTTTTATCTTACCGGAGTACATATTTATTTATATTCGGAAGGGTTGATCTTTCTAAAGATTTTAACAATTTTGTTTTGTAACTTTTTTTGCCATTGCACTACAAGTGTTTCATTCGTTATTGTGGAGTCAGAAGCTGATGTAATTTTAACAGGACACACACACACACACACATACACACACACACATACACACACACGCCGCTCATGTACCGTTCATTTGCGCTGTGTTACTGATCCAATACATCAAAGTGAAATCTTCATTGAAATATAATTGTAAAGAAAGAACACTGACAACGTGGATCGTACTGATTACTACTTCCAGGAGACGGGAACGCGCTCACGCACAAGCACACACATTTAATGTACATACCCGACAGAAGACAGAGTTGGGTCCATTAATGAACTCACACTGCTCATTGAGAGAATACACCTTTCCGGGCAGTTTCGCCACAAACGTCATCCATTCCTGCCTGTTGTAATAAGCACCTCTATTGGTCAAGCACGTTCTGAAATACGAAAATGGACTGTCTGTTTTTACAATTATATATAAAGGGTACTTTCCCACTCATCTTCCTACCTACCTAACTACATACAAACGTATATACATTAATTGCTTACATATCTACATGAATACATACATACATATGATTGCCTGGAAATGCATCTTTCTCATGAAACTAATGTATGCTTTTATTCATTATTTCGACATTACTTCTTAAATTTGCCGATGTTTTAAACCAATAGATTTTCCCAAAGTGGGTGTGAAAAATTATGTTCCTCCTCATTGATCACTGGTAAGCTCAATCACCGGTATCATATGAAGTCTCAAACGAATAGAAGTTTATAATGGTATATGTATCGATGTACATTGTGCATACATACTTGGTTTTTAGTATATCCTTGAACACTTGCACGGAGCAGTTAGAGAAAATCCATGGGTTTCTGGAGTATGGGGCGCCATAGACGAACTGTGGGTCTATTGGAGACATAATAAATAAATCCTCAGCCTTACAAGCTTTGGCGTTCCCTTCTCCGTCGTGGTCTGCTCCAAGACTAGAAACATTAAGCAGGTAAGGCACATTACAATGCACTAGATACAGTGTCGAATTGACAATCAGAACTTCGATTGATCTCTCTCCCTAGCGCGTCGAGTGTCAGTCTACTATCGCCTAATATAACTTTTAGAAGAAAACAGAACAAAATGTTTCTTAGATTAAGGTCACACATTTTACATAGGAATTTATATCATCAAATTGTTCTGGTCATAGCTAAACAACAATATACTATTATGTATATTGAATCTATTGTGTGCTTAACTTTGCCTATTGTAGTTTGGTTGTATTTATTTGTACTTACAAAATAGTGTTACTTGTCAACAGGATGTTTACTTAGTATTTGAGTTCAAGGCCAGTTATTACCTAGCTGGAGACAAGGTCATGATTTATCCACTTGTAACTGACAAGCCTTGTTTGGACCAAAGAGTTGATCCTATTAAGATTGAAATCCCTGATTTGGATCATGCTTGTAAAGTTATCAGAGCTATGGCAAAAAGAGCTCTAGAGAATGATGCTGATCGGGAAATTTTTCCTTTAGCTGACACATTTATTGGTCAGTCTTTTGATGAGGTCACCTTTTCTCCTGGTATTGATCAACCAATAGGTATTGGTCCCAAAGATCCTCCTTTTGCTACTCATTCTCTTTATTTCAATCAGAGTGACAAAAGATTACCATTCATTTACGAACAGGAACAAGGTCCTGAGATCTCCAGTTTGTTTCAGAGGGCTATTAGTTAAACTGAAGCCACGCAAGTCCCAGATTGTTATTTTGTGAAAAGTGGGGACCTTATAAGAAAATGGAGACCACCCGAGGTACCCATTGGCGACGAGTGGTCAGTGAGCTTTGAAATTGTCGTTCCTAGGCTATATCGACTGGAAATCCTTAGCTTAGCCCATGAAATTCCCTCGGATGGTCATTTAGGATTCAGTAAGACTTATCACAAGATCTTGAATCATTTTTGTTGGCCGAAACTTAAAAGTGATGTTTCTAAATACTGTATATTTTGTTACACTTGTCAAATGGTAGGAAAACCCAATCAGAAGACACCTAAGGCTCAACTGCACCCTGTTCCTGTATTTGACGAACCATTAAGCAGAATAATGGTAGACTGCGTCGGTCCTTTACCTAAGACCAAGTCAGGCAACCAATATTTGTTGACCATAATGTAAGCATCTACAATATTTCCAAAGTAAATTCCTGTGAGAAATATTAAAACTAAAACCATTGTAAAAGCTTTGGTAAAGTTTTTGTTCACTTGTTGCCTTCCCAAATCTGTCCAGTCTGCTCAACGGTCCAATTTTATGTCTGAAATTTTCCAACAAGTTATGCATGAATTAGGCATCAAACAGTTTAAATCTTCTGCCTATTACCCTGAGAGTCTAGGGGCTTTAGAAAGATTTCATCAAACTTTGAAGAATATGATTCGGCAATATTGGTTTGACACATAAAATGATTGGGATGAGGGTGTTCATTTGCTTTTGTTTGCCGTTAGGGAATGAGTTCAGGAGTTATTGGGTTTTAGTCCTTTTGAACTGGTGTTTGACCATACTGTCTGTGGATAAATTAAGTTATTGAAAGAGAAACTTCTTTCAAATGAGGATTCAAAGATTAATCTTCTTGACAATGTATCTGATGTCTCTTGTGAAAAAGCAAGAACTAATCTTCACTCTACTCATTCAAAAACGAAATTAAGGTGTGACAGAAATACACGGGAAAAGAGTTTTAAGCCTGGTGAAAAAATTCTGGCTCTGTTGTCCATCCTCATGATCATCTTCGAGATAAATTGTATAGTAGGTATTCTCGACCAGAAAGCCAACTCGGGACATCAGAACTGCTAAGCGAGTGAACACAAATGCGGGGGACAAATATGGCGCCATGAATAAACTTACCTGTGTGCAAGTTCGTGTGCTGCTGTGGCCACCGTAAAAAAATAATCACGTGCCTGGATGACCGAAGTTTTGTAATACCTGTCACATACACTTTCAAAGTAGGAATAACCTTAAAGGAAAAAACAAGAATAAAACCAGATATCATAATAACATTCGTAAAGGTTAACGTTTGTAACCTATCAGTTGCTCGAGGTGCATGTGTAAAATATCAAATATTTAGGTAGAATAAAAAACGCGCCAAATTCATGCTCAACTGAGAAGAACGTATTGTATTTATATCTAATATAAATATAGTGACTACACCAAATGCTAATAGCGGTATTTGTTGGCCTGAGTGTGAGTGACTATGGAAATGAATTTAATGACTACTGCCCGAGACGACATGGGAAAGCACTAGTCAATAAATTCCGTTCTGAAGTGATAAACTGGAATGCCACACAAATCAAATATCGTGTTTTGCCCAAGGGTTTTGTCGCTTACTGTATTAGTAGATCAAATTAAGCGAGATTAAATAAAGTTCAGCCAAATGTCTTGCTCTTGAAGTAGAATGAATTGACCTCATGCCATGTTTGTTTAGTTTGTCGTCCGTAAACGCGATGTGATCTTTAAGGGCACTAGTTCATCACGCGATTCCACTAGTACTTCTCGCAAGAGAAATAGTTCAATTGCCAGAAGCTAGTAGAATTTTTCAAATTTACTTTCAACCACGTGATAGGAATTCCCTTCTTTTGTCTGGATCACATTAAAGGTATACTAAGATACACATTATGACTACAGTCGATTGCAATAGAGATATTTGTTGGCATGAGTAGGTATGACTATATAAATGAATTTAGTGCATTGTTGTTGACGCGATTGCGGAGGAAACTGGTCTTCTGTAGGAATCTAGTCTAAGAAGATTAGTTTCATAGTGACGTGCTCAATTACAGACAAATTTCGCACTTGATAGAGGATGTTGTCACACTATGTTTTAGTACATCAAATCCAGCCATATTAAATAAAGTAGCGACAAAGTGTTTCATTACTAAAGCAGATACAAATTGCTCATTACATGTTTTACATGATACGCTGACGTGACATTATCATGGATGGCAGAAATTTGTCATGCGAAGACAATAATTGTTCACTATAGGGTACTTGTTACTGCAACAGAAATAGTTCGGTGGCATTGAATCGGCATAAACCTACTCGAATTTTACTTTAAATCTGGTGACATGAATTTTTTTCATTCATTTGATCGAATTATATGGGGTGTACTAATATCGGATATGACCATTTTTCATGCAAATACACTCTAGACACCGTGATGTCATAAATTTGAAAAGTCGACGCGCTGTGAACAAGCAACTTCAACTTTTTCTGCACCAGCTTCTAGTAAAGAACACAACTCTGTACCTTTCTTACAAACTTAATCATGGTATTGCACAACGAGAGATACAATTATGATTTTCGTTTAATAAGTTAACACGTTGGCTTATGATTTTCGTTTAATAATTTAACACGTTGGCTGATGATGTCGGACCATAGGTGTTTCGACATCGACCACGTAATGAACGTGCGGATGACCTCACAACTCATGGTGACTCGTGCAATACATTAAACGACACCCATGACTGCGTATCCCAATAATTATTGGATGCAGTCTGTCTTGAGACTTGAATTTACACTGGAGTACATCTGCTTATAAGTTGTTTTTGTTGTAATTTTTTTAAATGTCCGCCAGTATATGCTAAAGTGAGCAGCGTCTGGTCGTGACAGGTTGAAATATATCGGTCAGCCATACCAAAGGAAGTTCATAATGCATGAAACGTTCCTGATAATACTTTTTCATCCAGAAGGGAAATTTTGCCATAAAAAGTTCCTATTAATTAGAGATACCCTTAAAGAATTCTAACATGTTTGCCTTTTATATCTGCTCTTGTTTTATTTTGTCTACATTTATTTGAAACTGTTATCTTCCATATTATTTTGTGCTATTAGTTTTACATTGTTCAAACTTTGCCTTCAGTTTACACCATGCAGCTAATAATGTTTCCGAGATTATAACTAATTTAACTAATTCAAAGAGTTCAATATATGACCTCAGCTGGTTTCAGATATAAAACTGGCGCCGTTTGCAAATATTTAGTTTTAGTTTTCCCTGTGCTTGGTCGAGCATTCTATCAAGCCCTGTCATGCAGAACTTTAACAAAAGCACTTGTGAAAAATTTGTAATGTTTTCATTGATCACAATACAAACAATAAAATAATGTTTGGTTATTAATTCCACCATGCTTGATTTTTGGTGTGATTTATAGTCTGCAAATGACGATAAAACACGTGTTGACATAAAAACGTTTGCGGGAAAATTTGCATAATGTTAGGTTACATCCACTGATCCAGACAAAGCATGGGCTCAGGATTTCCAAGGATTAGTCCAAACCACGAGTAGGCTTCAGATGAGGAACAAAATGAAACCTAATCGACATCCTAAATAGTGGAGGTCAAGACGAACCGTTTAGGCACGAGGTTGAGTTCGAACTCCTTCCCGGAAAGATTTTGATTCTGAAAAACATGTCACTTCTTGTACAATAAACTGTTATGGCTCTATGTAAGGATCTATCATATTTATATCATGTCTCCTTTTATTTCAACTAAATATCGGCTAAAATAAATGAAGGCGCTAATTTTCACTAATTGGGGTTAATGTTGAATTCAGAATGTGTTGTACTGAATCAGATTCCTCTTACCAGGTCTCATTCTTTTCCATCACAGGTCATCCATTGAATTATTTGATTGATAGTCCACTTTTTTACGACATATATTACCTTTCTTCCAATTAACACATTTTAATTGTGATTCTTGCCAGAGATCTTAGACAATTGTATCTTTTATATATGTTTATTTTCTGCTTCGTGTTGTGTGCTGTAAACTCCATTGGTGCATCTGTAGAAGAGGGTTGTTTTGAACAGTTTATATTTTTTCAGTTATCCCTAGAATAAAAAGCTATGATAAATAATAAAAATAAACAAAGCATTGCAGTGTCTGTTTCAGTGATATGTGTTATGGCTGAATCACGTTTGTTTGAATATGTTATTGTTTATGTATTACTCATTGTTGCATAGTGTTTATATAACTTGGCCGTGTCTCTGTCTTTAGGAGTTCATATAAGATCCTTTCTATCATCTCGAGTGACGACTTGATTACAGAGCTCCACACAATAAACACCCTATACTTAGAATGTACAACCCCCTGTCCCTGGAGATATTACAGCTTGATATGTTACCTATGTTCTCAGGTTAAAACTATGCTAGTAGTTGGTCCCCATTGTGTAACTTATGCTAGTTTAGTGATAATTTGTCTGTCATTTTCCTTTTAATAGTCCCCTCTTCCACGCTACAATTACTAGCGCGTTCGTTAATGCAGAGTCTACATATGCTTTCAAATAAGTTTCCATATTCTGGTATAGTCATACCCATATGTGCCCTTTAAACAACTTCACAGCATATATTCTGGCATGGAGACATACCTAAATGTGCCCTGTAGGCAACTTGACAAGATTTTTTCTGGCATGGAGTCATACCTATATGTGTCCTGTAGGCAACTTTACAAAGGTATTTTCTGGCATGGAGTCATACCCATATGTGCCCTGTAGGCAACTTTACAAGATATTTTCTGGCATGGAGTCATACCCATATGTGCCCTGTAGGCAACTTTACAAAGTTTATTCTGACATAGAGTCATGTCATTATGCATCGTGTTGGCAACTTCACAGAGTATATTTTAGCATAGAGTCAATTTCACAAAGTATATTCTGGCAAAGAGTCATACCATTATGTGCCCTGTAGGCAACTTCACAAGGTATATTCTCGCAGTTATAGCAATATCTGCCCTTCACAAGGTATATTCTGGTATGGAGTCATATCATTATGTGCCTGTAACCAACTTTGCAAGGTATATTATGGCACAGGGCTAATTTTACAAAATCTCTTCTTGTATATAGTCATATCATTAAGAGTTTTGTAGCCTATTTTACAAGGTATTTTTTGTTGTAGATTAATATCATTATGTGCCATGCAGCCAAGTAAACAAAGTATGTTCTTCAGTCGGGTCATATCGTTATGTGTGATGTAGCAGATTTCACTGTACATTTGGGTCTAGAATCATATTAGTATGTGCCTTGTAGTCAGTTTCATAAGGTATATCTGGTAATGAGTCATATCATTATGTGCCATGCAGCCAATTCACAACGTGTTTCCTGGTATAAAGTCATATGATTATGTAGCCCATAGCCAAATTCACAAGGTTTATTTTGGCATAGAGTTATATCATTATGTGCCCTGTAGGCCATTGCACAAGGTATATTCTCGTATAGAGTCATATCATTATGTGTCTTGTAGGCAACTTTACAGAATATCTTCTGGCATATCACATCATTATGCCATGTATGGACTTTCACAATTGTCTATCATTTTCCTTTCAATCGCCTCCTGGCACATGCTGTTATATTATTATGTACCTATAGAAAATGTCACAAGGTATATTCTGGTATAGAGTCATATCTGTGTGTGCTCTGAAGGCAATATGCAAGGTATATGCTATAGATATATATGACATTTCCATTGGGAAATTTAAAAATTATTGTTCTCTACAATTTTTTGGAGGGCCGCGTCTGAATCGTTGGTGATTTTCTTGCACTTTTTAATCAGTTTTCATTAAAATTTGCGAGAATACATAGTTTTTACATATCAGTAGGAGATTATTAAGAGTATTATCCTTTTTTGTTTACCTTTCTTCCTCTCGTTTTCTTTTTAATCACTTGTTGTTGGGAGAGGTATATTATATTTAGTTCCTTTTAAGGAAAAATTTAAAAATTCCCAGAATAGAAAGAAAGGAAAATTGAAAAAGAAAAATGAATTTTACCGATGGAATTATTTACTTATCGAAAATATGTCTTAACTGCGCAGAGCAGGCATGTCAATTTTTAATTTTATCTTTATCTGGTTAAGTAGATTGTTATTTATTCATTTATTACATTCAGAGAAGAAAATAAAAATAAAAAAATATTTATTGTGTTCATTCTTGATTTAATAGGATTTTTTTCGGGGGGAGATCTATTCTCTGAGCCTACCTTATGTAACACATTTCAGGAGGAAATGTCGTCCATATTTACCTCCCCAGGTCAATATGTGTCACTACACTCGTAAGTCATTAAAATGCTGATTACGTGTGCTGATAATCGTGACGCATACGTGCACTAAATTTCATTGTATGTATTCTGAAATGTCATCGTGCAAGAAAATTTAGCACAAAATATAATCCCGTTTATTAAAATGAAACTTGGAAATTGTTTTACAATAAACTTTCATATTTAAACTTACAGAGGAATTATGAAATTTGAAAGTTATGTATATGTCTAAAAACAAGACCAAAATCTTCAAGTTATCGGAATATCACCCATTTGAAATACTTACAGGTGTTATCATTATATATATATAGAGAGAGAGAGAGAGAGAGAGAGAGAATTACAAATATACACCTAAGTGGAAAGTGCTATATTCCTGGATCCAACAGAAGAATGCTTGACGATATTAATTTTTTTTTTAAAAACGAACAAATAATATTATCACACAGGTTAGAGAATTTTAATTCGCACTATATATATATATATATATATATATATATATATATATATATATATATATATATATATATATATATATATATATATATATATATATAGTAAGAGAGTAATTTTCTCCTTTTACTTCAAAACTGGATAAAATGCATTTAAAATATATAAAAAAAAATTAGCAAAATTTTGGGAGATATCGGCTTTAATTAGGGATTTTATTATACTAGTAATCTGGACAAGAAATATGTTTATGATATATGTGATATGTAAATCATGATCGTTAT
The DNA here is from genome assembly GCA_029931535.1 of Margaritifera margaritifera. Classification (NCBI taxonomy): domain Eukaryota; kingdom Metazoa; phylum Mollusca; class Bivalvia; order Unionida; family Margaritiferidae; genus Margaritifera; species Margaritifera margaritifera. The sequence goes on from JAQPZY010001013.1 coordinate 16,155, forward strand.
GATTACTAACTTAGTACGGAATTTCGAGAAAAAAAAATGATCACATGGATGTTTTCGTCACAAGTATTTGCATCATATGCAGTTCTTTTTCCTTCTTCTTTTAACTTTCGTTGTAATAAACACTTCGTTGTCAAGTAAACGTCAGTATTTAGATTGAACATATTGAAACATACTAAAATTCATTCATGATGAAAGTAACTTTATTCTTACAATATCACACAATTATTGTGAGTAAACTTAACTTTCTGATAGGTGACATACAGGGGTGTACTAAACATAAATAATGTACTTGTTTTTAATTCATCACTTATTTCACTGATTAATTTGTGCGTTTATTTATAGCTTTTTCTAGCTGACAGTATTGATACGGACAAAATCATTAATGAAACATTTATATCGCAGAAAAGTTGATGAAAGCAGTTAAACATTTCAAAATTTGAAAGCATGAAATAAAGAACAGAAGATAAAAATGTCATCCAAGAATAATTACCTTGTTCAAAAAAATAAAAAAACAACAAAGACTGAGTACTCGCCCAAAATTTTACGCTAAGGACCCAACTTATAACAAGAATTAAATTTTAGGGTTCCCAAGTCATACAATATTGTTTCACAGTGATGTACTGAGAACTTAAATACTTTTGTAAAAAAATGGCATTTAGGACCCAACTTATAAAAATTATTAAATTTTAGGGTTCCCAAGTCATAAAATATTGTTTCACATCGATATACTGAGAGCATAAATACTTTTGTAAATAAATGGCAAACAGCAAAAGTGTACCAAACAGATCCTAAGTACAGAGCGGTGAGCTATATCAGTACCTTAAAGGCGAAATGTCACGTGAAAAATTGAAGTGGTCGGCTTATGGGTCTCTTACGACTTTGGTAAAGGGTACATATTTGCGTTAATTATCAAGCGCTCATCACAAGGATCCTCTACAGCCATTCCAATTATCTTTAATCGATTTTTTAAATTAATATTGTCACGACATAAAGAGCGATTAACTACTTATCAATGTACCGCTGAATGCCAGTTGTAAAACTCACGCAACGTTGTTTGCGTAACAGCTCAGTGCCCTAACTAGGGAGTGCTCAGAGCGATCTGGACTGAAAACCGCGTTCGTAATTGATAAATGCCCAAACACCATCTACCTACCACATGTTGTCAATTAAATGTTGTTTTATTCAAAATTCCCATTTGCCGCATACTATCAAGCCAGGGTGTGTTGGTGTCTTACACAAGAATGCCTGGGGTGTTAGGCGTGTCTGACATAAGAGTGGTCTGGTTAATAGAGTACCCTGTAACACTTAGTAGTGAGTTTGTGGTTGAAGAGAAGAAAATTGTTAATCATATGAAGGAATAAAAAAGAATTGATTCGATACTATACATGAAAAGTGAATACTTTATAAGAAGGTTGTTCAGTCAGATTTGTTGAATGTTACATTTGTCACTAGTCGCGAATTCTAAACGAGGTGTAGCGTAACATGGTCAGAGACGGTGAGTTTTACATGTATACATGTATATGACTTCGTGTTTTTCTACAGTGGAATCTACGGTTGGTCAATTAGACATTTGTAGGGACAGAGTTAAGACTTATTTTTATTTATATATATACATATAGGTGATGCTTTTTGTGTGACATTTCATGCATTTGTGTTAAAAATTAATTGGTTTTGTTTTTTGTGTGAGATTTGAAGAATTCTGATCAATCAGTTTGTATCGTGATACAGTGTAGTCATTTGAAAATACATGGGGTGCTATAGAACGAAGAATAAAAACAGGTGATTTAATGCAATTGGTGATCGATATAATCGTAAATATAGACAAACTATAATGGAATTGTGTGTTTGAAGATACAAGAATGTGGAACAGTATTATCGAGCCAAGATTATGTGTCCACCATATCAGCTGATAAAGATGGAAGGGATATCCGTCGAAAAAACGGTTGCTAACATTATTGTGCACTGCATTTTAGTTCAGCCTAATAGGAAGCTACATGTGTTTCATTATGATGATAAAAGTGCTATGTTTAAACTAAAACGGTATGTAGACATTATGGATAGCTTCAGAATGATAAACCTAGAAATGTCTGGAAGAGCATGGCATTGACATTTCAACTCACTTTACTTTTTGTGAGGGAACCCGGTAGATGGTAGACAATGGTGGCAGTCCTATAACCTTGCATATTAAAAAGTAATAAATTGGGAATGGCGAGCATTTTATGGTGTACAAAATTTAAATTGAATACAGCCAGGTAGGCACATAGAAATATAGATAACTAGACATATAGCATGTACAGAAAGACATATGAACAGAGATTATTACAATATTCCAGACTGTTCATTTGGGGATCATCATAATGTTTGTCACGGACATTATTCAATTATTATTATTGCCAACATACATGTACTATTGTATCGTTATGTTTCTCATACAATGTTATGTATGGCCCGCACAGACCTCCATACCTTTTCTTAAGATTTACTTTCCAGGTTTTCAGGACTGACTAAAATGCCTTTTATTTGCAAACACTATATTTCAATTTGTCAAAGTTTAAAACAAAATCCATTTTTCCCTACCACTGAATGGATTATTGATCAGTATCAGTGACATTTTTGTTTCATTATGTACACACTCCACATTAATGTTCATTGCTGCAAAGTCTGTCGACAAAATGATACTGAATTTTGTTATTTTAAGATATGTTTTCAGAAACCCATTGCTAAGTGTTGCAGTGTATTCTATTGAAGTAAATATGACATCACTGTTAACAACATGTATAGCCATTTTTGTCATAAACATAGCACCATCTCCCACCCCCTGTTCTGAAATGTGCATTACCGATAGCCCTTAAGATTGATGTGCCCTTCTTGGCGATTACACCATGTATTTTGGTCAAAGACGTCAAATGTGAATACTTTCTCTGTTTTATATTTGCACACTCACGAACTGTATGGACAACCTCATCTCTTTTAGAACACATATCCATTTTTGGGAATCATAATTTTTAGTGTTTATACCTATAAGCATTTGTTTTTTACAAGATAAATTCAAACATTTGAACTATCTAAAACATGTAATTACTCAATATTGGCGTCTTCAGCTTGGTTCTTTATAACTATTTCCCCTGTATTTAAATGTAGTTGCAATTACCAAAGACTATCGCAGTAAAAATACCCTTCAAAGGCAATTGGTCTGTTGACCAGCACGACACACTGTACGATTAAAGAAATGTTTTAGCTATGATCAAAGGGCATAATTATTTTATTCATATGGATTAAACGAATGTTATTTTACATCCCACAGGTGGGATTAAATACCTAATCGCCAACTCCTAGCTCCGGCATGACCATAATGGACGAAACTATTTTCGCAGATGAAGAGCTTATGAATATTTTGAGATTCTGTGCATCGTGAAAGTCGTCAATTGTAGAAAAGAAATGAGAAATGTTCCCACACAAAAGTGTTACAAATCACAACTTTGGTAAATACAAATGCATATATATTAAAAATGTGCAGAGTGTCACGGAGACTGGCCAAACACTTTCGAGATCTACTGATCCCTGTTTGAGGCGAACGACACAAGAAAAACTAAGAACAATTACAAACACCCAAACCGTAACGAAATGAGTACTTCGATGCTATTTTGTTACGATGAAACCAATTTGATTTCGTTTAACTGTAAGAAAACGGAATTTAAATAAAAGTCTTTTTTACGTTTTTGTGTTTGTAATTGTAATTTTCCAATTTGGTGTGGTTTCTCCATAACAAGACGGTAAGCAAAATACATATTTCCTTGACGTCTATGTGCTTGTAATTGTTGCTCTCTTGTGACGACCTCCTCGAATATGGTATCCAGGGATCTCAAAAGCACTTGTCCGATTGATCTGACTTGTTGCACCGTGCATTGGCACACGATTATATGAAGATCTGATGAATTTGGAAATCTCTCTCTCTATCTCTCTCTCTCTCTCTCTCTCTCTCTCTCTCTCTATATATATATATATATATATATATATATATATATATATATATATATATATATATATATATATAATTACGGCCGTATGTGGATTCATATCACAATTATTACTTCCGGATCGATACTCACAAATGCAATCCCTATCTATTTTAAGAGCAGTTTTCCTCACTTGTTTGCTTGGACATTGACATTATTTGTACTGATATAAAGGAAGTTGTTTATTCTTCAGACTATATGGATTCTGATGTGATTGAATATATGTATTATGGCTACAGTGCAACTTGAAATAATCAGGCATTGATGCTGTCCCAGAAGTAAAATATGTGACACATGTCACGTTGCTTTGTTAACAGTGCCTTCATTCCAACAAATGCCCGGTAACCTATAACAAGAACAAGAACTAAACTGAAATATTGTATAGGAAAATACAATTCAATAACCTGTGTTATTTTGGGGTGCTTTGTCACAATGTAATGTTCAGCACAGAAAAAGCAAATGTAGAGATTATATATATATATATATATATATATATATATATATATATATATATAGATAGATAGATAGATAGATAGATAGATAGATAGATAGATAGATAGATAGATAGATAGATAGATATGGAAAATAATTGATTATTGAGTCCATGTGGATTAGTGATATTTTTGTTCCATGTTTAATAAATGTCGCTTTTGATTGAAGCTTTCTCATACAAACAGTCAGTGTAGAATCAGTCCCAAAGTGCACTTACGCCATCTAACGGCATACAAAAGTGATGGGCGAGTTCTCTGGGAATGACATTAATGTTGCGGGTGCAATAACTACACAATGACTACACTATACGATCAAATTACGCAGAAAATACATTTCAAATACATGGTTAAATATCTGTACGTTTTGCCTATTTTCTCCTTTAGGCCTTATATTGTGAGAAAGAGTGTAGCCTACGGAAGAATACAGACACTCTTGTTTCCAATTATCCCTTACTACCGATAAATACGTTGTGGGGTTTACAATTACTGAAATCCAGAGCTTATAAGAAATTCAGAGAAACCGAGCAACAACTCCGACAAAAGGAATGCCAAAGTGACACAAATGAAATAAATGAGAAAGCTATTTTGCGTTAACGAAAACACCAAGTACAGCAAGAACTTTAGGAGCTAATTACACCGATACAGTGGAGACAATGGCCACTTTAAATTATCAAAAGAAAACGATCTTCTTGGACCAGTTTTGGAGGTATTTCATAGAGATGGGCTGTCGTGGGAGGGGCTGGAGTGGGGAGACATATCTTCATAACATACATTTCTTTGTATCTCTTTCGAGCCATTTACCACTTCTTCTGCATGAAAAACATCGCAGTATATCGTGCAATTATGAAGCAAAATAACTCAGGAAAACAAGGAAAACATTACTTCATGCAGAATTCATGCTTGTTATGAATGAACCTCAAAATAGTACTAATAGTAATTGGGAAAAGAGAAAAAGGTGATTTGAATCTACTGTGGGCGAAAATAAACTTTCGAGCTCTAAGTATTAACTTCATGTTTGATGGAATATATCAATATTGGAAAGAATGTATAACCTGGTACATTGAGACCAGTTTGGATTTGTCGCCAAAGAATAAATTTGAATAGTATGTTTGCAAAGCACGGAGGGACATTCATATGTTTGATAATAATAATGAAGCAACACTAAAAGAAAGGAGAGCGTATGAACATTTCTTCCATTAAAATATTTTCAGAAAGGCACTTCTACTACTACTAATAATAATAAGAAGAATAAGAATAACAATAATAATATTAATATTAATAGCGACAATAATAATACTCAGGCCTCTATAGCAGAGTGAAAATGCGCTTGCACTTCATCGCTGTTCTCTTGAGTTCATTTGAGAAATCCCCAAACTTTATGTCTCCCACAAGCTGTTAGTCAATTGCCGTTTATTCGAAATTCACATTGGCGGCTAGTCATGCTTGCTTGACTAAGAGTAGTAGATTATCTCAAATTGTTAGATACCTGGGCAGTTTGCACCACATGATATATATAAACTTAATGTTTAGTAACTCCATCATTTTCCATCCAATTGCACTATCAACAATATATCTCTAATAATGCAAAAACAAATTTGTAAAGAAAAACTTCGGTTTTATACGGGATGTTATTTTAATTAGTAGCCGTAGTTATCTCAGGATTCAAAGCATGCGTGCGCATCCATCAGAGGATGATTCATTCCCGATTTCCTCCACCTCAAAGACTACAAAAACCAATTCAACATCTGAGCCGTCAAGAGAACTATAAATAAAATACTTGTAGATACTACTGCTACTAATACTTCATAAAGCTTGAATAGTGCAATTGCTAAAAAAAATGTAGAATAGAAAATGTAAGGAATAATTGAAAATACAGAGCAGCAATTTGTTTGTTCAATCGTTGGTTTTGTAACCGCACTTTCAATACTTTATTTGAGTATATGATGCCCACGGAATGGAAGTTAAGTTTCCTTAATAAGGACACAGCGAAGAAGCCGTCCTGGGTTGGTCTGAACAGTGATGCCGCGGAAATAGGAGTTAAGTGTCTTTCCCAAGGATACAACGAGTCAGGTGTTCAGGGTTGGCATGGGCAGCGATATCATATTACTGATATCATCGTTTGGTTTGGGGTTTTTTAATTACGAGTAATATCGGAAGACGAGGAATAGATTGAATTCAAATCTAATCATTTCAGTCAACATCTAGGAACATATGCTAACTGCATTAAAATGTGTGTTAAAAGTTATTTCCGTGCAAAGGGCATAATTTGTATGATACCACCCATAATCATCAAGTACAATACTGATTCTCTAATCGCCTGCTTTGTGTTTATTTAAGCATTTACTTTATGGTAGTGATTGGTGTCGGCATATAAATGAAATAATGCATTAAACTATACTCTTTATCGATGAAAGTATATTTTATGAAGTTTATTTTATGACTGAAAAAATTAAAGAGCCTCTGAAATACTATTAAACCTACAAATCGGTTTCTGACCGGTTTTTTGTTTTGACGTAACCAATGAAGGTATTCCCCAGTGTAGTTCAGAAAATTTTACAATAGTGTTCATTAAAAGTAAGTTCAGCCAAAATTATTGAACATATTCTCTACAGCAATGTGATACCTTAAAGAAGTTTAAACATTTTTTTTTGCGTAAATCTTTGTAGGGAACAATTTACATGTAATACGAAATCTGAGTGAAATACTTGCATACTATATGTACATTGTATTTATGTATTTGCAAGCACCACAACGTATTTATTGCAAGTAACAACACTTAAACAGACAAGAGTAACTGTAGTATGCAGTGGGCTACAACATTTATACAAAATATTAAGCTTTGATTAAAAATAGTGAACGTTTATATTTGCTGATCATTTAGCCACGTGTTTGAAACATATTTTGTGCGTAAATTGAGCGTATTCTGCTCGTAGTCATTGTACCCTCGACGTGTATGGTTATACCTGCTTTACATACACTTACCTCGTAAAAAGCATTACGTGGTCGCTGCTTGAGCTGAATCTATCAATCCAATCCTTCAGATCAGAAATATAATTGCGACCATCGATATTGTCCTTTCCGTTAACTGTCTGCAGCATAGACTTCTTGTGTGGGAAATCACTAGTCTTCTTTAAACAAAATATAGAACAAATGATAAACGATCTAGTAATTGTGTAACGTCAGTTTTCTCCATAAGCAAGAATGAAAACAATTGACAAAACATGTAGTATTTATTTTGATTTAGGTCCTAATTTAGTGTTAAAATAAGTACGAGAATAGCGACACGGGTGAATGGGAAACAAGTGGCATGTTGTGTCATTTCCCAATTTATATTTTCGCTACATTTGTAGTTGTACGTCGGGGATAATCGTAGAGACTACCTTATAAAAGGTGGTCGTAGATACAGTAAATACAGTAGAAACATATAATGTAAGGAGAGAGAGACATAGAGAGAAATAGAGAGGAAAGGAGGGAGAGAGAGAGAGAGAGCCTGTAGAACGAGAATGTTTATGTTCTTTACGTTTACACACCAATAACTATTCAGAAACTCAGTATATACATTATAATTTTATTATAAACATCTATTACATATACATGAAATGCATGCATTCATCTAATCATTTCAGGCAATATACATGTATACAAACAAATATATTAAAACTTTTATAATCCCATATGATATTTTAACATATCTTTAAATGATTCCAAACATGGTGTCTTGTTCCACGCTTCTTTATAGAATTACATTTTTTATTGTTAATACAATGTTACCCAATTTAGATTCTGCTTTTTACAACTAAATAAGACCACCAATTACATTTTGTTCTGTTAAATTTAATTAGGTAAAGTGTGTAGATATTTTTATATCCTGCCGAAATCTTTCTATTTTGGGCATTCCAAAATATGAGTATTTCCTGATTGTTTTTGCGAAAAGTGCATTTATGGTTATTCAATATACCAATCTTTTTAGTCAAGTAAGTATTAGTTGGTAATGTCTTATGTAATAGTTATGCTGGAAACACCAGACATTAGTCTCTGCAGTAATTGTTTGGCAGTGAGGGAAACCATTCTGAAAGAAAAATAGACTGGAATATTTAAATACATTCGTCATTAATCAATCAGAATTGTAAACGTACGCTGTCTGTCTCAGGCAAGTTTTAGTATATACACTGTATGCACTGGGATCGAAGGTATATAATTTCACACTTTAATTGTAAAGTTTTTAGCGTTAATATTCTCCCATAATTGACTTAACCTTTTCATTGTTTGTGTAATATATTTTTGGAATTCTTGCTCGTTGTTTGATTTAGATATGAACAAAAATGTATACTCAAAACTGTCAATAGTCCTTATTCCCAGATGAGGTTAGAATCTCTACAAAATTTCTGCCAACTTTGCTTTATCCTCCCAAACTAAACAGCATTTGTATTATCAAGATTAACGTAAAGACACTGGAGATTTGAGCTTACAACGTTTATACATGCAATGTTCTGTTTAAAGATTTGTCCGATTGGTTTTGAAATATTAGGATGTCAATATCATATTATGAAATAGAAAGGTCTGTCAATTATTTCTATACCCCTAATACTACTTTTATGTTTGATCATTATTGCTAATATCTCAGCACACAGTAGAAAGATATGAGGGAACAGCGGATCCCCTTGTCTACACCCACAATGAATATTAAGCCATGGAGATATGTATCCTTTAATTATAGCACAATATTTTTTTGATATCATTATATCATTATAGAATACACTAGCCTATCTTTTAATTGAACTACCAATAATTAAAAATGTTCAAAACTTTTGAAATAAATGCGCAGTTTACTGAATGGAATGCTTTTCAAAATTAACCAAGAGAAGCAAAACTTGGTATGTTATATTTGTCTGCATAAGACATTAAATGAATCAATCTGAGGTTTTCAACTGTAAATCTACTTGAGATGAAGCCAATTCAATCTTAAAAATGTTGCATAATTAGTGTCATCAGAAATCTGAACTTTGTCGTGGTGGGAAATATATATTTTCTAGTAGTATTTTCCAATAAACTCGGCATTGTTACCCCACCTCTTGTTTGAATTGTGGGCAGAAGGCCTTAGATTTTATTCAGTTAAACCTACATCATAAATTCATATTAAAGAATAAGTTATTGTGTTTTGAAACTTTGCCACTTGGGCTTTATAATTTTAAAATCAACACAATACTGATTTCCGTTGATGATATGAAAATGTTCTGCTCGATATTCCGGCACTGACGCAGAAACAGCTGGCGATTATTTGACAATTATCAATTATAATGAACCGTGTACACGTATTTATAGTTCATACAAAACATACCGTTTTCCTTTGCCAAAAAAGACAGGTTATTGTATCTGATAGACCTGATTTCTGGATTTTCTGAAGGGTTGCTTATATCTAAACTAGAATTTTATAGATCCTTCGCATATCAAAGGCGTTACAATCATCAACCCCGCCCCGACTTAGGCCATACGTAAGATTGTTACATTTGTTTTAATGGAGGATTTACATTAAACTATGTGTTCACAAACAGAATGTACACTATCGGAAGCACCAGGACGTGTAGGAATCCCGACTTTACAAAATTTCTTACCTTGAAAATGTGAAATTCAAGAAGTGTGACTTCGATTTTTATACTAGTATCTTCTATTCCTTTGTAGAGCAGGTTTACCTATGACAAAAGAAAAAAAAATCTTTAAGCGGGATGAAAATTTGTAGCATGAACACGTAATAATAGTGCTTTTATGTTCTTTGTAATTCTGAGAGGATACACAATCATAAAATGATATATAGATAACATACGAAGACATGTTACTGTCGTTACAATAAGATCGGACGAAGAAAGACATATACTAATCGACGTTTTTCATCAAAGAGAGTGTTTAATTTAAAGAAAAAGATAACACTTATCTAAACCGGACACTACTATTATCATCAGTTTCACCGCTTCATAGAGGTCTGCAGTACATGAAGGTCTGCTTAGTATTATATCTGCCTTTTTGGGACAAAAGTTTTTCATTCTTTCTTTTTCCAGTGTTAAATGATGACCTGTTAACAGAGTAGGTCGGGTTACAGAGGCGCCTGCTGAGGGAAGTTTGATTGTAACTACATCTACACAAAATAACAGGAACGCCTATCAGGCGAGTTTCATCCCAGTAACTCGAAAGTCTTCACAGTTTAGGCAACAAAATTTTTTATTTTGCTTGAGAAAAGGTGGAGTATGTAAAGTAAAGGAACGTTAATGTATTCTATAGTTAAATATTTGTTACTTACACCGTTAATAATGTGTGAGAAAAATTCTCTTATATTTCTTTCCACTTGTCGAGTGTCTATTGAGGTACACTTTGTTTGCATCAGATTTGAAAATCTGAAAGTAGAGATTATATATATATATATATATATATATATATATATATATATATATATATATATATATATATATATATATATATAGAGAGAGAGAGAGAGAGAGAGAGAGAGAGAGAATCACAAATTACACACCAACAAAAGCGGAAAGTGCTGTGCCTGGATCCTACAGGAGGATCCTTGACCAGATTAACATAATTTTAAATACGAATAAATAATATCATAGAGGCTTAATAATTTTATTTCGTACTCTACGGAGATTCGAACCCGGATCAGCGGGTTATGACACGCACCGCCTTGCCTATAAGCACCAACCCCTATACCATCTCGACCATTCACACATCACCAGAAAATGATGCTACAAAGTTGATGGTATAGACATTCGTGCATAGCCGACATACCCGCATATCGACCAAGTAATTAGTTCTCATCTAAGTACACAGTCCATCTGGATTTCTACTATATAAATCAAGGTATATAGAAGTTATTATAGAGAATCACAAATATACACCAATATAACCTCTGTGATAATTTTATTTATTCTTTTTTTAAAAATTATGTTAATGTTATCAAGCATTCTCCTTTAGGATCAAAGGATATCACTTTCTGTTTGGTGTATATTTGTAATTCTCTGTAATAACTACTATATATCTTGATTTATGTCGTAGGAATCCAGATGGACTATATACTTAGATGCATGGTCTAGATGTTATATGGGTTGATGCTTATAGGTAAGGCGATGAGTGCCGTAACCCGCGGATCTGGGTTCGAATATCCGTAGAGTTCGAATTAAAATTAAAATTCTCTAACCTGTATGATAATATTATTTATTCGCATATATATATATATATATATATATATATATATATATATATATATATATATATATATATAATCGATGTGTGCTTGTATGCGTTGGTACATGTTCCCTTCCTGAGGAATGAAATAACAGTAGCAATTTACTTCCTTAAGAAATTATTGTGATGCATTTGTTTGTGTCTTGTTTGTAACTTTTATTACATTTGCTACGCGCTTATGATTTGCAAGAATTTAAAACTCAAGAAAATATATGTCTTTAATTATCACATTAAATTCATTACTAATCACGTATTCCAATCGTATTGCGAATTTGCAATCACAAAAAAATAACAGGATGGGTTCCAAAGCCAGAATATCGCCAAAGTCGATAGGTCGGAACTATCTCCTACAGTATGCTCGTATAAACAGAGACTCGAATATTGGGACATTGTTACTATCTGGGAGGTCAGTTAATATATATTCGGGACATCTTTACATTGACTTTTGTTTCAAATAATCAAGGAACTATTGCATTATTTTCAGCTCTGTTGATAGCTGGATACAACATTTTAACAAACTTTGGTTTGTAGCACTGCCAGGGATAGATCGATGCACGGATATAAAGGTAGATGCTGCAAAAACGTTAAGTAAACACATATGAGAAAAAAAAATTGTTGGAAGAAAGACATAAATACATAAGAAAAATAAAAATGCACAAGACTAAGTTATAGGTTGCACAGTCGGTGGAATTTTAAAATTAATGTCAGCTCATAAATAATTAATCCAGCATTGTTGTGCTCAATGCCAATCAAATGATCTTTATAATAGTTTCTATTAAAATGTTTAGATAGGCGTTTGAATTATGTCCGAAAAATGCCCCTTTCACCTTAGCGCGTCACTTGATTTTGGTTTCCCGAACATATTGCTTTTTACAGTTCACACAATACATTGGATAAATTATTTTTTGCGTATTACATGAAGTATGGTGTTTAATTTTAAAATTTCTACCGTTTTTCACAATTTGACTATGTCTAAATATATAAAAAAAATCCGAAAGCTACCTGAGAGCTCAACTAATTCATATTCGGGCAACATTTCTACAAGGACGTTAATGCCGCATAATCAAGACACTATTGTCTTGCTTTCAGCTTCTATCGTCACTGGATAAACATTTCATTAAACTTGTTTTGCAGCGCTGCCAGGGATAGATAGATAACTATAGGTAGCGGAAAAATGCAGGAAGGTAGATATCGGTAGAAAGAGATAATGATGTAGCTATGTATATAGATAGATAACTAACTTAAAGTTTGGCGTGAATAATGACGTAGTAAGGTAGATAGATGGATAGATGAAGGGATGTAGGTCGATAGATTGATATATATATATATATATATGTGTGTATTTGTTTATGCAAAGAGATTATATACATATATATGTATATATATATATATATATATATATATATATATATATATATATAAAGAGAGAGAGAGAGAACTAAAAAGAGAGAGTTACAAATATACACCAACAGATTGGAAAGTGCTATCCCTGGATCCTACAGGATAATGCTTGATAACATTATACTCTACGGAGATTCGAACCCGGGTACGCGGGTTACGACACACATCGCCTGACCTGTACGCACCAACCCCTATACCATCTCGACCAGGCACACAGTACCCAAAAGCTGATGCTACAAAGTCGGTGGTATAGGCGTTCATGCGTGGCAGACACCCGCATGTCGACCCAGTAATTATTTCTCATCTATGTACAAATTCTCTAACTTGTATGGTACTATTATTTTTTCATATTTAAAAATTCTATTGAATTTATCAAGCATTCTCCTATAGGAACCAAGGATAGCACTTTCCGCTCTGTTTGGCTTATATGTGTAATTCTCTATAATAAACTATATATACCTTGATTTCTATTGTAGGACCGTGACCGTGTACTTCAATGAGAATTAATTACTGGGTCGACATGCGCATCCGGTGATAAAAACGATATACATGTGCTAATTTACTCTGACGGACGACACAAATCAAACGCTATAACCAATTAAACGTTGTAAGAAAGGAATATATAGTAATTAGAAATTTGACCAGGGAAATTAAACTCGAACTTTCTCAGCGAGGAAACGTTGCATACAAGAACGTAATTAACAATCCTTTATATATATATATATATATATATATATATATATATATATATATATATATATATATATATGTGTGTGTGTGTGTGTGTGTGTGTGTGTTTATGCCAAGATAACACTTACAAGTCCCATACTCCTGCATCTATCAGTACAGCGATCTCAACATTGTAGACTTGCTTTAGTTTACCTGTGGATGGTATTTGAAATAATAATAATAATAATAATAATAATAATAACAACAATAACCATTCTCTTTCCATAGTTCCAGCCTTTAATAATTATAATTGATAAAAAATGTGTATCTTTGTTGTATTTCTAATCTAGAATAATTTGTTGTGATTGTGTTCAAAATAGTTTCCTTTTAAAATTTATATTCTTCCATACTAAGGTGTATTTTTAGTATGCACGTAATGCTTAAGAACGTTAAAACAAAATAATAGAACAGAACTGAATTGAATTGTCAATTGAATTTGCCATTATCACCCGGGGTTACCTTTCCATCCTTATATGAGATAATATCATACCATCCTGCTTGTTTGTTTCACTCTAACTGTTCTCACCTCTATTATCTAAACCGGCTTCATTTCTGGGCGATAACGTTGAGAAAGGAAAATGCTTTTGGTCGTTTTGTCCATGTGAAAAACGTCGGAGTAGATTTTTAAGTTTATGTTCTACATTTTCCTCCTTGACTTTTACTGCATCTGCAAGATGAGATAATATTTATCATGTACACAGACAGTGAGGTAAGCTGAGTTTTATAGTCATGCATTTCGTGATTGGGCTCTATCTTCAAATATAAAAAAATTTTAAACGAGTTTAAACAAAGCTCCCTCATGAGTGAAACAAAAGTATAATTACACTGACGTTTTCTTACTGTCTCTTGATCTCGCAATTCGTTTGAATCTAGAGGGGGAAAATGGCATCACACCGTAATGTGAACGATAGTAATCATATTTGAAATTATAACAGATAACCTATGCAAAAGAAAGAAACAAACAGACAGCCACCCACCCCTTCCGAAATCATTAGTAATATGTATTCGTCACGTTTCATCGGAATCTTTTACCTTCTTGGCAATGCAATGTACATACAAAAGTATGCATACTTTATGCTTCAAATATAATAAACTCTACACACCTTTATGTTTGACTGAAATTTCTCTTTGGACATTTGCTTGATCATGTAGAACATATCGTGTGCCACGAAGATCTGGTGCATCTAACACGTTTCTCGATGTGATGTCAGTCTCAGCTGGTCGAAGATGGTAATTTGTTTCTTCTATTCGCATGTTTCCGTTCTAGTTTAAGGTGGAAAAGAATATATACATATATATATAAAGTTACAAATATACAGCAAAGAGAGCGGAAAGTGCTATCCCTGGATCCTGCAGGAGGATGCGTGAAAATATGAAGTGAATATTTAAATATGGAGAAAGAATATTGTCATTCAGGTTAGATCATTTTTAAGTAGACAGTCACTCCAGATATCTGCCTCAGAAATCAAGACAGTAACAGTCACTCCAGATTCCTAAGAATTACAAATTCTCAAACCTGTATGATAATATTCTTTCTCCATATTTATATATATTTGGTAGCGACCTGTCCAACATCCTAAACGGGCTGATAAACTCTACATTTGTCAATTCCACAACAGAGAGGGAAGCGTTCTGATTTGTCAACTGTTGAAACTCATTCATAACAAGAGGAAATCTGTAATATTTATACGATTTACATTTAAATTCTTCTACTATATTCATTTTCATGACTATTAATATGCGAAGTACAAAAACTCCAGAAAAATATTAAAAACTGAAAAAACGGTCCACGTGCACATTCCCGTGCATACAGAGAAAAGCACTGCCATTATGTACATCAATAGTAACTATAAAAGCAGAAATTACAGGTTGTCATAAAACTTGACATGTACATCATTAAAACAAGGTATTCAAAATTAACTAGCTTTTTTCACTATTATATATATATATATATATATATATATATATATATATATATATATATATATATATATATATAATGAAAGGGTATCAGTCAGATAGGTTTTCCCCTCTCTTTATTTTTCCCACTAGTCCTTTATTTTGTCATTTCAAATATCAGTGGTAGTGGAAATATGAAGAGTTTTTCTTAAGTTGTGTCTGTAATAATCTGCATACTTGCTAAACACTTTTGAAGAAAAGCTCTGTGAGAGGTTGGCATCGATAGTGTTACCAAACAAGGGTCCTGTCAGAATATGTTGCCTGCCACTATTGGGGAAAGAGAACTCCTGATTCAAAAAGGACCGAGAGTAGAATATTTGTCAATCGTACGTTGAGTCGGCTTTCGGTCGCTTTTGATAAATGCAGTGTCACAAGATAGCAGTCGTTATCACTAGAGGATTTTTTCTATCCTGATACATATATGCACATTGTCTTTAGAAGACGATGATCTTTCCCTGATCAAAATAGGACCACGGGTTTCTCTAAACTCTATCTTCAACTTCCAATACGGATCTAGTTCACGCGGCTACCGGTTTTCTTACAAGCCGAACCTATTCGTACATACTGATCCCCTTATTACGATGGCAAAGTTGTGATACCTAAATGAACAAATAGTACGTCATGGCTTGAGTAATTCATACGTATTATCGACTTCCTGCAAACCGGATCGATATTCCGATCTTGATATTCCATATCCCTAATACAACGCCCATGTCGAACTGGCCTTCCGATTATTCTACAGAAACAATATTCTGGTAGTTTAGTCTCTGATGGATGAGGTGAGGTTGCACGGATGATATTTTCACACTTAAAATATAAATAAATGAGTATCTCAATAAATTCTCATTCTAGCACTTTCAATTGCTAAGCTGCTTATTTCTTCATTGTTGATTGATTAAAATGCAACTGAAGCAGACTCAGACATGAGGCAAGAAGAGCGAACATAAAACTCAGTATATAACTCATCGCTATATTTCCGGCATATTAGCCGCATAATTGATCGTGCATTATATTAACCTAAGTATGCTATTAATGCCAAATTGTATAGCGCAATAACCAAATGTTATTTATTACGACAGCATATACTATTTTTGCATAGAACTTTACCACGCACAATGAATGAAAACAAAGATCACATTGGGAAATTAATTCCATGATTGTTGTTATACAGTACTGTTTTACAATCCTTGCTGTCATTATATTAAAATAGTTTTACTAACAATAAATGGAGTCCTTAAATTACAGGGTGCAGCCTGTGTAATACCAAGGACGTATACCGCCGAAGGAGTCAAAAATGACAATAGCAAATATTGACTGTTTGGATGTTAGTCTATAGGGAATTTCACCGTGTTATTAAGCAAGTTCCATTGTGCAATCGATATAAGGGGTGTGTCGACGAATTAGCAGTTCGAATCTTGCTCTCATAATTAATTTGTTTTTATAATTAAGTACCACCGCAGTGTCTAAAATCGGCCAATAACAACGCAGACCAAATAGTTACTTCGTAGTAGAAAACATAACTCTGTTATGGTTTAAAAACAAGACACACAAACGCATAAATAAATATATAAATAGAAATACACCAAACGGCTATCTTACAGGACGCGAAACGCAGTCTCTAGAGTACGTGAATCATGTGGAAATAAAAAGGCATGAAAACAATAAAACACTATTCATCGTATGTCTAACATAGAAGAAGCGTGACACAGTCTATTGCATTTTAAAATTATAAAAAAGGAGGAACAAAGTAAAAGAAACGAGTGAGAAGGGAAAATATAATTATTACAAGCAAGCAATAGAAGAAACTAAGAATGATGTTCAGATATGGAAGGAACATATGTAAATTAATGTTCAGAAAAAAGATTCCTCACTCGATTCAACTACAACACGAATGTAATTTGGTTAAATCAATGAAATAAATTGCGGATGTTTTAAAAAAATACTTTAGTGAACGTTGAGATAAGCTTTGTGAATAAAGTGAAAATGTTAATCCTGAAAATCTGAAGAACACTTGCTTATCAAGATACATGATAAACGTTATTTACCACTTAGGTGTATCTCAGATACAGATGTACATGAAACGTTAATTAGCCTCAATGGAAATAAAGCTACAGAACTAGATGGTACTGATAGAAAGCTGTTGAAACTTTCAGCGCCAGTAATTGCCAAGACTGTAACAAATAATAACCTAGGTATTAAGACAAATGAATATTTAAACCTTTAAATGTGTTAATGTAACAGTCAGACGTGAAGCAAAGGATAATGCCAGTACATAACGGCAGATATCAGTCTGATAATTACTGTCTAAAGTCTTTGTAAAAGATATCACAAACAGTATTTACTCATACCTGAATGATGCTAATCTTTATACAATAAGTATCCAGGGTTACGAATTCCCATTAATGGCAAACAGCCCTCAGAAAATTACTCTCACGTGGTGAGATGAAACGAATAAAGGAAATATGAAAAGTGTAGTTTATATCGACTTAATAATATAGTTGTAATTTTTAGAATCACAATATAATTCTCTTAAAATTACAATGCATGTACTATAATTGTAATCACAACGTCATAAAATAATTGACTTCGTATCTGCAACACAGAAGGCAGCTTGAATGTATAGACAGTACTAAATCTTCTTCAGCTGTTAACGCTGGTGTTCCACAAGGGTCAGTACTATGTCTATTGTTCTTATTAATTTGTATTAATGACCTCGCACTTACTACTAAGATTTCCAATACGGACCTGTTTGCAGATGACACAACATTACGTACTTCTGTTCGTCCTTAAATGCCATCCAAAGCAAATGAAATGAAGATTTGAAGAATATTGATCTATGGTGTAAAAATAACACAAATACCTCAAAATCCTAATAAGACTTATTGCATGCGAATAGCAAGGGCCCAAACATCGGCTCAAATGAACCAGAACAATCTTGAGTTAAATAATAAGAATACCACAGTTGATAGTATTTCTAATCATGCTGACAGTTTTCTTCAGAGGTGTGTACATGTTCATAATGTATGTAAATCGCTGCCTTCGAATATAGCACTGATCGTCAAAATTGAGAAAATAGGCCCCATCCTGATGCCTGATTCGTAATGTGTAACTCATACATTCAACCACTGCAAGATTATTGTCCTAATATATTAGAAACTTCCAGATTAGACTCTGACATAATTATAAACTGATAAAAAGAGTAGCTCGTATACTTCTCGATTAGCCTTTTGATTCATCTCCAGAACTCCATTTTAAACATTAAGATGAATGGAAAGTGAGAAAAAAAAGAACTGATTACAGTAAAGTGGTTTTAGTATTAAAGCTCGACATGGAACTGCATCACAGAATCTACGAGTCATATTTAGACAGATAAAGCCTAGTTATACACTACAATCTGTATAAACTAGAAACCTCTTGGTACTAAATCCTAAAAAGAGATTATTTTAGCAAAGCTTTAAATTTTCAGGAGTTATTGTTTATAACAGCTTTCCGTTTAATATAAAAAATCAAATTCTCTCAGTATTATAAAAATAAATGATTCAATTACATTTTAAATAAAAATAAGTATTCTATTTTAGCTGCTGATAATGTATATGTTGTACATAATTAATAAGTAGAGAGGTCTTTATACTAATAGAGTTACTTTCTATAAATAAAGAATTGTTATTATTATTATTATTATTATTGTTGTTGTTGTTGTTGTTGTTAGTATTACTACCACCACCACTACTACTACTAGTACTATTACTACTACTTCTAGTACTATTACTACTACTACTTCTACTACGCAATAATCGGAACCGTAAGTGTCTGATCGCATAGTGCCAAAGAAGATGTGCTATAGAATGTGCGACCTCCCCCCTGAGGCTGGTAAGTAGTGATGTCCATTGAAAATAGATCCAGAGATTGAAACGAATTTGATATCTCTGTACATAGGTTTGAAATATAAGAAGGGGAGACAGCAGTATGGAGAAAAACAACATTAAACATGTTAGAATAATATGGACAGAGAAAGTCTGACGCATTGGCATATTGATCATAGTCGCTTCAAGCGATTGTACACAACTTCAGTGCGACACTACCAATATTGCATTTTCCTCCAGAGGATAGCACATATGGAAGGTACCAATGCAATCTTATCAAAATTCCAGTCAGCCATTGCGTTAATATTTACCCAAGCAAAATTTATTTAACTGTTTACATATATTATTATTATTATTGTTATTATTATTATTGAATTACTTGTTCAGTGTCCCGCCGCAATGTTCTCATAACATATTTTCTTTATAGTAGTAATCTAATCAATTATCCTGGGGCCACTAAACCAGTTATATTCAACTCTAACCTATGACATTCACCCTCGGACACTGATCCTCAAAATGTTACTAATAAACTCAGGCCAATATTCATTATAATTATGCCAAAAAACCTGGACTACTTGTCTTATCAAAATAATGAAATAAGACATGGGTACCTAGCCAATTCTCCACAAGTATTGTATGATATAATCTGGGTTCATGAAATGTTTATGAATAATATTGGGCAACTAGTCGCCAGGATTTGATGAAAACACCCTGAGCACTTGTCTTCAAACTTATATAAAAAGTTAAAGGATATTGGTAGCCAAAATTTGAAGAAAAAACAAAAAATCTGGACGACAGATCTTCAAAATTGTATGAAAAATCTAGCTCACTGATAAAAAATGTTTATGAAGAAAAACCTGGACCACTGGTCTTAAAATTTGTATCGACAGAAATGCTGGACTCCAGGTTATTAAAAATTTTTGAAAAACCCTCTGACATTTTAAATTGTATGAATAAGCATAGACCACCCACACATCCTATAGACCAAAAAGCATAAGATATAACCCTAGTCGAAATCCCCCATTGGTATTATTTTCAAATTCTGCAGATCTACACAGTTATGAATTTTTGTTTGCAAAATGGCCACCTCACTACCTAAAACCCCTCCCCTGTGGATATACATTAGAAAGAAACCACGTGTCCATAGAAAAGTCGCATTTTTGCTCAGATCTTTTTCCGTACTTTTTGAAATCGAAAT
Organism: Margaritifera margaritifera; assembly: GCA_029931535.1. Classification (NCBI taxonomy): domain Eukaryota; kingdom Metazoa; phylum Mollusca; class Bivalvia; order Unionida; family Margaritiferidae; genus Margaritifera; species Margaritifera margaritifera. The sequence continues at coordinate 37,054 of JAQPZY010001013.1, forward strand.
GTTGTGCTCCATTTTTATAAACGAGATTCTGCGTCATGCTTCACCCTTTTTCAGCAGTATTCTTTCTGATTTTGTTCTCTTTTTTACATACATGAGATTCTGTATTATGCATAAAGATACTTTAGCAGTGTGTATTTTATTTTATTTTACAAATATAATACATTTGTTTAAAATTTTGACCTTATTTTAATTCTTTGGAGTTAATTTTACATGCTCTTATGCGGCTAGCTTTAGATAGTAAATGGTACTCAAATATATTTTTGTAAAGTATTTTAGTCGGAAACCTGAGTTCGATCCATCAACCTTTGGTTAACATGTTGATTCTTCGAGTCATCTTACTTAGCAATTGATACTATAATTTATCGTCTATGTGAGAATTAATTTTTACATCTGGGCTGTTATCCAGCTGAACGTAGACGTACAGTGGTTAAGTTAAGGGTTCCTCAAACAGGCCGTTTCGAACTGATCAAGCAAGCTACACGTACGGCTTCTTTAGTCTAATTTAGAGCAACAAACGCAGTTGTTGCAATTTTTAATTTTTAAATTCATATTCTCATTATTATTTTTAAGGATAAGTCAATTCTCCATTAGAGATAATTGAGGACTATTTCATTATTTGTTGTCTGTCTTTATTAATCTTATATATAAGTGTGGACTTCTTTTGTTGACCTGTTCACATTTGTGTCATTGTGCAAGCTATCTGATGTACACACTTCGGAAGCTGTGTGTTGCTATTACTATAGCCATTTTAGCCAATGTTGTTTGAAAGCTAAATGTGTTGAAAGGTTATTTAAAGTTTGCGCTGAATTTGTCAATGTAAACATAACTTTTAACGCTCTATTTTAAGGTAAGGACACTTTCAGTGGGTATTTTGATGTTTGAAAGTTACATCAGTATACACAATACGCTATTCTGACTTTGACCCTCTTTTCTCGTTCAGAAAAAAATAGAAAAAGGATAGTATAGGACAAACTCCACCCTCGAAATAAAACTCTTGCGTCATACACTCGGCAAGCCTCATGTCTGACGCAGAATTCGGATCCACAGGTGGAGTTTTCATATGCTTCACCGATGCGTATGAAGAATTCTATTATTGTCTCACTAAAGTGAGTGCTAGTGTTAAGTTCATAATAAAAAATTAGGCCAGATACAGAAATGTATATTACATACAATGGAACGTATTATATGCAAAATGTTCTGTTAGGGAAAGTCTATATATGTAATGAAAGGTCAAAATACCAGCGATGTAAAGATTGTGAAAATATAATGAATTTTTGTTTTCAAAATGCCCCCCTCCCCGCCGCTATACTCCGAGATACACAGAGTTTTCGCCTGAACAAAAGTCTGCGAGGCTGAAACTTTCTTACGAGAAGAGGCTGAACAGCGACGCGCTCTGTAAAAAAGGTGTGGCGGAGGTAGGAATATTGTCAACACTCATTGCCACCCACATCGCGGTTCCCCTTCAAATCACTACTTTAGGCTGCGAGTTGATATATATGGCTGAAAATTGTATCAGCCGTCTACTGACGATGATAAAATAGGATGATAAAATCCGCGTGTTGGCCGAAACAACGCTCAGCACAATCTCTGACTACATATACAAGGCACTACGCGACAACGCCATCTCAGAGGAAGAGTTCAAGCTGACAAAGTTGACTAATACACAACCATTATACATGAACAATGGGCATTACACAAGGCATATAGATCAGTTGTCATTGATGAGGTGGCAAAAACAAAGTAATCGCCCGCGGAAAAGCAAAAGCAGGCAAAGAGATCAGAAGTCTTGTTCGATAATCCATAAAAAGCTGTGTGGTGTTAATGGAAACAAGAACAATGTCACAACCATCAAAACCGCAGCTGCTTTCTGATGAGGCTTATTCCCATCGCCCCTCCCTCCCCCAATTTTAGTGTGGACAAATGGGATGCCAAAGCGGCCTATTTTTGCTCTTGATTTTTAATACCTCCTAAAGTACGATATCTGCCTCACAAGCTATCATTTTTAGTCAGTATGGCCTGCATGTTTGCAGTAGATAGACGTGAACTATTACTATTTCTGTTAATATTTTCATTCCGACGAGCCAACGTTGAAGCGTATACATCCCACACAACCACGAACAAGGCTGCTGCAGCCAAAGTAGTAAAAGACACGAAGGAATCAATGAGAAACCTGGCAGTACACATTAACTAATGGGCATACTAGAACATCTCTAAATAAGATAAGCGCCAGCAAGATGACAACTGTCAATGTTACTAGTTTTACCTGGGTTTTTATGTTAATCCTATATGGGACCAACGCCTTATTGTTGGCGCCAGGCGTATAATGTTTCCTCTCCTACTTGAAGGGGTGGGGTTGGGTGTGTTATTTTCTGCTTTAAGCAGCTTTGAAAGCTAAGTTGAGCCACTCTGCCTTCAACACCCACGGGGGGAGGGGGTAGCATACCAGCACAGATCGTCTTAAACTGGTAATTGCAGACCCGGGCCCGGGTAAATACATATTACAGCCCCTTCTTGGACAAGAAGCGCCATTTAACCTGAAATCAGCTTAAAATGACCTTCTGTCGGAAACGGGGTTAGAGTCTATAAATAGCATAACTCGATGCATGTTCCTTTCAAAAGTAATGTTGAGCTAATAAGTACTATAACTTAGGGCCTAACGTAAGTAACGCCAGAAAAAGGTACTATAAATAAGGGTCCAAATTCGGCATGGACAATAGAAAAACAGCAAAGCACACACCACCAGGGTTTTACTTTTACCTTAAATCAACTTACAAGAAGTATGAACCCATATCTTACAAAGGAGTAGACTATAGAAATACATTTTAGTAAAATGTATGATCAATTGTAGAGATTGATTATGAAGAACTAAGACCAAGTAAAGCTTCTGAAATGATATTCAGTAGTAAAGAAAAAAAGCATTATAATTCAACAAATATATGTCATATGTGTGCAAAAGGCTTTGAAGCCAATGAAGACGAAGCCGTTAACAACTAGAAAGAAAGAGATCATTATCATTTAACTGAAGAATGCACAGATCTTGCACATATAAAGTACAATTTTCATTATAAATATCAAAAGAATATTCCGCTATCCATTTATAATTTATCTGGGTACGGTTCTCATTTGATTATCAAACATTTTCAAACTAAACTATCTTAGATATGTTCACGACTACTACGTAGAAAAAGATACTTTAATGTTGTGTCATATTTTTGAATAACTTAGATATGTCTGTATGAATAATTTTAAATAAAACTCATCACATTATTTTATCGCACCAGGACTAGCTCATGATTCTAGTTTGAAATAAGTAAGGTAGCATTCGAATTGCTAACCGAGTATGATATGTTTTAATGACTGAATCTGAGGAGGAATAATTATGATACTTAATAGATATGCTAAAGCAAATCAGGTGTATTTTTATAACGAAGTTAAAGATAGCAAAAAGAAATAAAAGTTAATACGATACATAAAGGTCAAGATCAAGATAATATCTTCTGTATCTGAAATACCAACAATTTATATAACTCGTCCATTGCGTTATTTTCAAGTTGTTTTAGCTTTAAAAATATTCCAAAATAGTGTTTATAATTACTGACTTTCTAATGTATTTATGTCCTGCATTTCAGCTGCATTTATAAAGTTAATGCGTTTAGAAGTAAGCAAGCGGGCAATTAATGCTGAAATTGGTAATCCAAACCTAAAAGTTAAAATTACACTAAAGTATCTAATTCCGTTTTGTTGTTAAGTAGTCTTTTATCAGTTGTTTATGTAACTAATTTAAGTTATCAATTGGAAGAGATTTACTCATAAAAAATGTTATTCATAGCATAATTGCATTTGAGAATAACTTTGATATTTTGACAGATCTAACATTTACAAAATTGAATGTGTTTCTGGATTTTTTTCAATATATTTCAACAAATTCTACATGGGTGAAGTGTTCACCAGTTATTTCCTTGTATATTCCATTTACAATACTAGTTATTAATTTCAGTTTGTAGGCCTAGTTTACATCGTCTTCATCGATAGTACTGGCATCAATATCTTGTTCAGATTCTATAAAAAATCCTTTTTCAAATTGTTCTTGATCCATTGAAATAGTGTACAATGGAGGAAGATAGATAAATGGCTGACAACGAAGAGAATAAAGTTAATAAGAATTATGTGTACTAGGATACAATCACAATGCCCATACGTACACTACCCACAACAGTACATACAATTAGAACGTTATGACTCTTAAACAGGACACCTATAACTACAGCTAATATGCATCATTATATTAAAGATATATATCATGAGATAAATAAACAAGCGTTTATTATTCTGTACATGGTTGCAGGAACTTGCGCAATTTACTTTCTGAAATAGATTTTCTTAGCTGGTTAATAGACTAATTAGTCTCTAAAACTCTATGTTGTTACTACTGATTCACTATCAGAAGTGTTAGCTTTATATACGAAAAAAGTTGTATATATTTTGCTTAGAGATTTCGGATGCCAGTCCTGGAGTCCGAAACTGAGGGCCCCAAATTAAAATTCAGTCCATCTCAAATGAAGCAGCACAATACGAGCTGCTTGTTGCTTGGGTATGGCTCAAGAGTCTCTCTTAGTCGACATACAGAAATTATTTGTATTTTTGTACGACCAACATATTTCCATTGCTTGGACAAAAAAGTCCCGGATTGCTTAAAAAGAAAATCTACCAATTTGACAAATTGAATTTACGTGTGTTCCACGTTTAGCCAATCTTAGATATTTTTGGAGAATATGGTGCAGTAGACTTTACCTGCCACTATGTAGGTCTACGAAAACCAAGGTTTGTTGTTGCTGATATGGGTCTTGGAGTGCTATTGGTACCTGCAGACACGTCATGGTGTTTGTTGGACTTCTTTTCATTGTTGTTGTGATAGTAACGAACAAGCGACTCCTGGAGTTACAGCAAAATATAACAACTTTCCCTGTACAGTTTATGTTTGTTAATTGCATAATAACTTACTATGACTCTGTCACACTGTCCACTTGATCTTTTGACACATCTGACGATCATGAATGCTCCATTCTCCCTTGTCTTGGTAGTAAGCCACATCCTATTCAAAATAAATACATGTATATTTAGATTGGAAGATAGTCAGGAGGTAAATATTTCAAACTGTAGATATTTAGTTAAGTAGGCAGGTAAATAAATATGTAAGTTGATTGCAGTTCGTTTGGTATTAAAGTAGATATTTGTGTGGGTAAATGGGTAGGTGGGTAACTGGGCAGGTAATACAGTTTTGTTTTTATTGTGTATGTGGTTCATTAGATAAAGAGTTTGTGAGAGAATAGATAGGTAGATAAATATGCAGGTTTGATGATAAGCTGCTTTTTTCGGACAGTAGAGTGGCAGTTCTTTACCTGTTTAGTTATGATCATGTGCTGAAAAAGATTATACCTGTAAACTTTTGAAATAGCACATTCCTTAAGTGCCATATCGGACCTTGACTAATACAATACCCATGCGGTGGAAAGGAACATGATAAATTATCGTTTTTGTTATATATTTAGTAATGAGATATTGAAATATATAAGTGGAAGAAAAATTATATTACTACAGATGCGATACCACTTTTATCGTTACAGCGGCGATATCACTTTGGAACTATTTTCAATTTACAGATAGCAAACATATCTGTTTTTACATATGTTATTCAAATCTGTATTTTAATATTTAGGTCTATTTTATGTTTTTTCTTTTTCTGTTCATTTCCTCTCACTCCCTTCTTTTCTCTCTCGCCATCAGGATGAGCATGTCTTAAAATGTGTGAAGACTGTAGACCTTCTAAAATACATTTATGTAATGAAAGAGGAGGTGCCATCAAGAAATGTCTAAAAACGAACTCCAAACAACAAGTAAAACTTTATGTGGTCAGGATGAGACCACGCCGAACTGAGACTTGATGTGTGGCTATGGATGTATGGAAAATTGCAGTTAAAGCAATATGCGCATGGCAGCCAGTCAACGATTGCACAATGTGGGCCACTATTAAGCATAGATATGGCAACATGACCGTGACCAGCTCATAGCATAAATGTTGGTCCACCAACGGAGATCAAAGTAACAGCAGCATTATGACATTGAAAAACGGGAAAGCAGCTGGGATTCGTAGCATCACGAGCTAATTACTGAAAGCAGGAGGCGAGAGCTTCATGGAGTTTCTTACGAGGGTATTTCGTTCTGTATGGTAGATTTTCGACATTTATGATGATTGAAAAAGGGTATCATCTTGATCTTCTACAAAGGCAAGGGTATTAGCAGGACTGCAGCGATTACCGCAGCCTTACCCTGGTATAAGTGCTGGGAATGACTTTCGCCACTATCCCTTAACCAGAGTGAAGGACCAATTATTGGAACTGAGCAGAAAAGAACAGAGCGGATTTACACTAGGAAGGTGAACCACTAACCGTATCCATACGCAGCCCTCTGTCTTCTACACAAGAGGATACGACTCCCTGACAAGGCCGTCATCCCTAATGGAAGTCCTCTATACCGACGCCATCAGCTGCGTCCGAATATATAGGGAATGCTCGCAAATCTTCCATATCAACATCCGCGTTCGATAGGGATGGACCAACGCCCATAACATTTTCCTGACACCAGCGGACTGGACGCTGGAACGAACTGCAGGGAAGGGACAGCGGAGTAAAACCATATGTGACCAGGTTTTTCCAACCCTGATTATGTCCATGACGTTGCTCTACTGTATGAGATGATACAGACCTTTCTGCTCAGCCCGGGAATCGTGCAGAAGGAAGCAAAACCTTTCGGTCTCGAGATCACTTAAGCAAGATCAAAATCCAAACGACCAGCCCACAAGCCATCACGACAGCTAAGTTACCACAGGGTTACGAATTTGAGGTACTGGACTCGTTTAAGTATCTCGGCTGCTTACTCCTAGCCCAGGCAGTAGCAAACGAGATATCAAGCGCCGCATCGAAATCGCCCAAAGCTACATGAAACTATTGAAATATATATCTGGCGCTCAAACATCAGCCTTATTACAAAGATCCGATTGTATAACGCATACATCCTACCAGTCGTGCTGTACGGTGCGAACACTTGTACTATTACAGCTGCGAAGGTCAAAAGCTAAATTCCTTTGACCAATCATGCCACAGCAGGATCCTCCATGTCACCTAATGATTTAAGGTTGAAATTAAACATCACATCACATCCATCTGTACAAAGTGTTTCATTGTTTCGATAACCTTTGTGTCGATTAAATTCTTAACCAACTGTGCAAGAACTTGACCTATAAATCCATAACTATCTACGAATCTAACATAAGTTTTAAAAGAGCTATTTTTCATCTTCAATGAAACATATCACTTTCAAAGTCTTTACTAATTCATATGCACTTCTCATCAGTGTTAGGTATACTTTTTATATCAAAGTCGGGATCTTGAGGTACCAACTCCTTGATAAAAAGATGCTAATCATATCCTGAGAGGATGTGAATGAACAAAGGGATGAACTTGGATATTTATAATTCAACTTTCAACCGTTATGGACAGGACCTATATACATTCTAGTGAAGTGATTATGATTGCCAACTTTATCATGTTTGGTTCTTTTCTGACGGATATTACAAATGTTAGTTGAATTGTAATACGTTTTCTGACCCTCCATGAACGCCATAAGTTTTGCATGTTTAGGTCCTAATTTGTTGTACAGTAATTTTGCTATCTTACACAACCACTTGCAAAACTCCTTAATAAAACCTAACTTTGTTTGTAAGTTTTCTGAGAATTCACCTAGATGCAAAATCATGAAGTAACATCAACATTTGTATCAGTCTTTAAGATAAGTGTCACTATTACATTTTACTGGTGCTCATCATGGAGACTTTGAGTATGGTATGCTGAGTGATTTAAAATCTCCATAAAAACATACGGAAATTTAAGCTGGTGATGCTACATTTGTAATTCTCCAACTGAGCCCTCTTTTGGCATTATATCTATTGCGTTGTCTAAAAGTGTTTCAGAAACACCACACACACACACACACACACACACACACACACATATATATATATATATATATATATATATATATATATATATATATATATATATATATATATATTTACTACAAATACATATATTTTTAAGAAAGCAGTGATTAATACATCAACACTGTTGTGTTGTAAACTGTTGAAAGTTTACCTCCTTTTCCAAATTTAATGTTTTCTTCAGAAGGGATCGACCGTCTTTCAATTTTCGCACAACATAGATTGCAGCGTTTGGATCAATTCCGTGATTCCTCCTCAAGTTTAACGTCAGTGCTTCTGATCTGCGACTGAGGTGAAAGGTCAAATCATCAGGGAGGTCAGGGTCACCGATTGTCCGTTTGTCTGTCTGGAAACTTGTGGTCACATCTTTCAGCCAGACCATTTCCGAGTCGGTGGGTGCTGGAAAAACAGAGAAGACAAAGGTAGAGAATGCAAAGGAAAGAAACGAACGAACGAAGGAATGTGTGATACAGACATAAATCACTCGGCCATCAGTGATTTCCGATTAGTCGCTATGGGAATAAATAATAAAATAAATAAAGAAATAAAAAAATAAACAAATAAATAAATACATTTTTAAAAATTCGCCATCGAGTACACGTATCGGACATTTTCCCAATAATTCAATAAAGTTTCGTAAAAGTACTAATACTACTAATAATAATACTTAAAATAAAGTAATAATAATACTAAAAATATTATTATTATTTTCATAATAATTATTATTATTATTATTATTATTATTATTACGATAATAATGATACTGATAATAATAATAGTAATAATAATAATAATGATGATAATAATAATAATAATAATAATAATAATAATAATAATTAATAATAATAATAATAATGATAGTAATAATAATAATAATAATAATAATAATAATAATAATGATAATAATGATAATACTACTACTACTACTACTACTACTAATAATAATAATAATAATAATAGTGGTTTCGTTCCATAATCATACGTACTATAGTACATTGAATCATATTTTATGTAGACAGCAATGGCAGAAAAAATGTTGAGTAAAAATTTCAGATATTGTTTCCTTCATGGAAATTAGTCTGACTTGCAACATAATGTGTTGTGTTAATAAGGTAGCAGACTACTCAACCATTTTTCATCTAGAAATTGTTAATATTGAAATAAGTTGGAAATTGGTCCATAGTAAGTGCGACAAAGTGGAAAATTGACATGTCGCAGAACTAGTTTTGGCATTAATGGCATCTTTTGATATTAATCCTCTAGCCCTGTTTTTACGTTGTACTAAATTGTGTTTTCCTCTGTATAAGACATTTAATAATATGTTATCAACTTTTTACATCCAGATTTCTAAAGTACTTTGCATAGATATAAGCAATTATATCAGTTTTTGAAAAGCGAACGAAAATTCGTGTGTCAAATAAAAGTACGGTAATTTTTTCATATAAAAAACTTAAATAAATAAGTCATTTGATTTTGAAAACGCCTTTAAGAGATGCATCTATTCAATTTCTTTTTTTGATTCTGTACATAGTTTTAAATGAACAACTCTATCTTAGCATTTGTGTCGATTTTATTCATTTTTAAAAACCGGAGAAGCGGGGTCGGGGTGGGAATGGGAGTGAGGGATGGAGTCCGACGGCATGTTCAAAATAGATGCTTATCTCCAGAGGTACAAGGGATGGTCGACCCCCTCCTCCCATGCCGGCCCAAACACAGGAGCATACAACCGGGATACATATTATACCATAGCTTATGGCCAGCATGTATTATTTCTGGGTGGGCATAAGATTGTTAAGGTCTTGGGCCGAAGCGGGTCAGCTTTTTTTAGAAATATATGTTGCGCTGTATATACCGAAAAGAAGAGATCCGACAGTATGTGCGGGTGACTGCTGCTGGGCGAAACAGAGCGATGCGAGGAGCCGTTTGACATGGAATACTGCAAGGTGCATTAGCAAAGACTGAGAAAGGGGTGCGCGCTACCAGTGCCGTTTATGCGGAAAGCGGGATCGTTCAGAAGAGTGGCTGCATGCGGCATCAACAAGACATGGGCCAAGCCACATCGCAAGGAAAAGAAGGTAAGGGTGTAAGATGGGTTGGTGATCGCTGAGCTACTATGCTAAATGCGTCTGTGCTGGGGCGGCAACAATTACTTTTGTGCGGAGCAAAATGTGTTGCGTAGTATATAGTCGAGCGTTTATTAGAGATACATAGCATTGCGTATACCGCAGCGATGGTACAGTGATGTCACGTAAACAGCTAGCGCGTGCAGCGCAGGAAGAGTACGAGACATTGACGTGGTCCTATCCATTTAGCCTAGGAGACGCGAAGTGATGCAGTTCCTCATAGGAAAGCTCGATCGCCCGAGGGCGACCCGTGCAGAGCTTGCGAGGCTTGAGATGGGAAAGCGGACAGCAGAGTAAGCAGGCTGGACATTTGCTCGCCTTTGCTCCAGCAAACCTGAGCCGCCCAAAGATCCGTTTGAAATTGACAAGGTAGCGCCGAATCTGTGCCTATTGCCAGAAACTTGGATAGGGGTTGGTACCGCAGCTTCCGTGAAGCCAAGCAAGAGTTTACGAGGAAGAGGATGAACCATTTGGGTTCGGGGACCTAGACATATTGCCAGGGCACATAGTGCGAGGCGGGTGTCTGATCCTTAACAGCCAAATAAGCGACAAGCAAGCGACCGCCATCTTCGCGGCCATTCCCGCGGCTAGAGAATTCTACATCCGCGTCAGGTCTGTTGTAGACAAGTTCGACTTGTGAGGACAGATGCGCTTAATGCGGGGAAATGGTCACAATCAGGCGTGAAACAAGGCATGGACTACCTACTGGAGTTGACGCCCTACTATGAAAACGCTTACCCGGTGGCAGCAGTGGTATATGGCTTCTACAAAATGGGGGTGGGGGGCTCGACCTCAATAACCTGAGCCCCCTCGGGAACGGAGATTGCAAACTGCGTTGCCCATCGGGTGATGGACCTCTTTCATAACACCCCAAACAGGCTGGACTTGACAGAGGCTCGCCATAAGATTTTGGCGGTGTGGGAGAGGCGGGCTAACGAAACAGGAACAACGGACGACGAAATGGCCGACCTGGAGAAAAGAGTCAAGTGAACGATCATCCTAACGGGACATCGACGGCGGAGATATCTACAACAGCGTGAACTACCGCTCAAGGGGGCCGGAGGTTTAACTCATTTTCCACAATGGGCACACCTGGCCAGCGATCATTCACTTGGCGACGGTGGGCAAGATAAAGTTCTACGTAGGCCACGTTTGGAAGGCCAACCTGGGAGTCACGAGAGATGGCCCAAAGGCCATGTAGATCATTGGTTACTTGACTCCAAGCTAGTGAAACAGTTCGTGATGGCAGACGACAGGTACTTTATGAAAAGTACGCGCAGATCATCAGATCCTGCAGGACGTACACAAATTCGCGCTATGCCGCTGAAGAGCTGAAGGTCAAAGCCTTCAGAGAAGTACCTGCCCCAGTTAGCGGAACGAGAGAACGAAACGGCTGGAAGCCCACACCCGCAGCATGCTAGAGGACGTCCAGCGGGCATGCGTCGATTTAAGTACAACGTGTTAAAGATTGTGAGCCTCAACGTATCCGCCTGTTACCCCAGCAGCTTCCTGGGCATGGGAGAGTGCACCCCATACTTTAAACTGTTCTGCTAGCCGTGCGAAGGGATGACCAGTGTGGCGGTCAATGGTTCGTTCCCCGTGGTGGACTTAACGGGGTTCGCACAGCTGTACTCCTGGGCCTGCGCAACCGGCTGCTTATCAGTAATTCGTAACTGATTCGGCCGTCACATCAGCAAGCCTTGGGAAGACGAGGCTGCCCAAAACGACCTTGGCAGTGACCTCATCGCGCTTCTGCGGTTCATGGTCGGGATGGGCGTGCTCGTTCACTGCGAAGTGGCCGAGGTCATCATCTTCTACAAGAAACAGACGAATGTCTGGCTGCCGGAGGACAAGGAAATATGACGCATCATAATCGGAAACTTCTTAGACTGCAGTGTAAATTACTGCGGGCGAATTACGCGCCTGCTGGAAACAGTACTGGGGAAGCTAGACCACCTGGTGCGCACCTGCCACAAGATCAACGCCATGGTCTGTTATGACAAGGCACCTCTTAGGCACGTCATCATGTAATACAATAGCTCACACCCGTGGTACATGCAGCTCTAATCGTCAATACTTGGATAATTGGGCATCAGCCTCAAAAGTATGCTGCAAAGGTTTCCAACCAAGGATGTGCATGCTTAAACTAAATCCGTATATATCAAGCCCACGCACCTGGCCTTGTTGGAAGGCGTCGAAGCCTACTTCGTGGGGAGCTCTTCTGCTTTGTCTGCGCCGTCCTCCAGTGTATGGTCCATGTGATAGACCCGACTGCAGCTTGGGACCGTGGCGTTTCAAGGAGGAAAAGCTTCTGGTCCTCATTGACAGCGCTGCATACATACCCAAGCCCGAATACTGAGCGAGGTGCAAGACCCAAGTACGGATCGCGACAGCTCCCAGTGCCGGCGACGCGCTGGCAACGCAACATCTTTCCCACCTCAACGGCGGTGGAGGCCCTGGAAAGACTGCGCAAGCGATCAACGTATTTACAAACCTTTTTGTCCTTTACGCCAACCCACCTCACGAAAGAGATGTTTGCCAATGGCGTCCGCGCACAAAACTAACATAACTTTTTCCACTACAAAAGCCAAAATGAATGGACACCATAACTCATGGGGAAGAAAGTCGTCACGCGGGTTATCATCTGAGACCAGATCTTCACAGTCACCTGCCTGATTCTCGAGATCTTTCTCTGATGGCTGAAGCTGCGAGAAGTTCAGATCGTTTGTTGCATTGACCAGGGCAACTCCCTGCCATCGCTGCAGGGCCGCGACATGACTGGCAGCGCGCGAACGTCAAACTCCAGAGGTACTACAAAGATGTTGAGGAAGACTACCGTGCCAAGAACGAGGCCCTTACAAATCTAATAGTGAGAATACGCTTCAAATTTGAGCGTGTCAAGTGCCAGGAGATCCGCAAGGTCCTTCTGGCCTGCCGCTGCAGGAGTTCACTGATATGCTTGTGGTCTCCCGTACCGCTGTGCAGGACGGGGTATATAAACTCTTTTTCGAGAGTCACATAAACACTTTTACGCCACGCCGGTTCCTCTACAATACCACACACAGGACAATGGCTCCAAAACATATTTTTACCGTTCCAGGTACAGACAAGAGGCGGGACGACATCGTGAGGTAACCATCGCATGCATCAAGCGTGCTGTGAAAACCCAAACTGGTTATACCACAACTTTGCACAGCTACCAGGGGTTTACCACCAAAACCCCTCGCACTGTATCAATTGTCGCCGACTACCTCGCGCATATGGCTGTGTCCCGTGTGGGGTACCTGTCTCATCTCGAGCGTGTCACTCCACCACCGGCTGAGGAGGCCGAGGTTAAGTATGCGTCTAATGTGCAGGAAAATCGCCTGGTTATGTAAAAGAAGCTTGTCGCATATAAGAAGCGGGAAAAGACCAATGGTTACTATGCAATCCGTGGAGGCCGCTGTGCCGCCTGCACATCCAAACGCTCTGGGTCTACGAGACAAAAGACATACAGCAGTTCAGTGTGGACCGCCTGGATAAAACCCAGGGACACCGAAGGGCAATGTGAGGTTGACCTGTCTGGAGTGCAAACGATAAAAGGGGGTGCTAATCCGCTTTTGTCAAGCGGGTCTAGGGCACAAGCAAGATAGCGTTTTCGACTTCAACTATGTTAACTAAGGACACAGCCCGGTGGTAGTTAAGTGCCAGAAGGCACAACCTGCAAGTCTTCACGCACAATATATACTATAACACGGACCAGCCGGTTTTAGCAGCCACACACTCGAGTATGTAGAGCTTTATTAACGACACAGGGTCGGTGGCGAGGCGTGGTCAGCTTTGAAGCTCACCAGGTATATATAGGTAGCGCACTCATGTATTTGAAGGTGGGCTTCCGGACCAAACGGCTACGTCACAGACGACTCAGACGTATCCCGCACCGCAGTTTAACGAATGGCATCAATTGGTTTCTCGCCTGTGAGCCGTGTGACATGGCCATTTAGGACCGATACAATGGCTGGCAAGCGCCGAACCAACCCAGTGCTGCGCTTTACATTTGCGCCCTCGGAAAGCAACATCTCCTGGGTGTAATGGTGTCCAAAAAAGCCGCTAAACTAGAGGACATTTAAACCTCTCCACAATGTCCTTCTAACGGTGGACTCTGGCTTTGTCCCACATCACATGCACGCCGTGCTTAGCCAAGAGCTTGTCAGCCTCTACCAGCTGTTTGACAGCTGCCACGCCCTTCCAGTAACCTCGCGCGCTGTAGTATATTGCTGTGAGTTTAGTATCCATTGCGTCTATGCAATTTTAACAAGTTTAGAAGTCTGCCTGTCTCTCAGTTATTGATCTACTATCGATCAAATCCGGTTCTAACTAGACAGTCGAAAAATCACCAGCACTTGCATTTGGTTAGAAATAATTACAGGCCACGTAGCCCACGTAGCTAGTGTTTGGTCTATAGAACGTGGGTTATTGGTCAGCACAATGATGTTCTAGGCTCCCTTTATAAAAAGCACGGCAGATGGAGCGTAATGGATCAAGTTTGTTTTGGTATTTAGACATGCTTGCAGTATTGGAGTACACGTGTCCTTTTCTAATACGAGCGCATTGCATGATAGCAAGACATAGCTGAAGGTAACTTTGACTTTGGTGGCCGTGAAGACTATCTACCCACACTTACCACCGAAGTCAATGAGACAGGAGAGCTACAGACGGAAATCCCTTCATGGGCCAGCGGCAGCGAGACGCCAGCCGGGTGGAATGAAGAAATCTATCGGCTAGGAGACTAGTACAACACCTAGCTAAGTTTGATGCGTATCGCAAAAGTCTGGGATTTTCCGAAAAGTACACCACCAATCTCAAGTTTATGGCAGAACAGGACGGCGACCTTACAGTAAAGTGGCGATGAGGAAAAAACGACCCAAGTAAATTATTGTCTACATCCATGTTGGTGTAAACTGCGTGAAGTTGACATCCATGAACTCTCGATAATCATCTTGGATGATAAAAAGCTTCAGTGCACTATCGCCTTTCAAATTAAAGACGCGTGCGACTAGCGTTTACTTGGTCCTGGCTTCTTTTGGCGGTGGCTCTGAGGGTGCTTTCGGGCAATTACCCCCGTTTAATGTTGCCTTATATTCTAAAATTCCCGGCCTCGAGGTGGATAGTTCTAGCACGGCCAGCGCATACACTGGTGCCACCTTTAAGGTTGTGTACTTAACTGCCGAGAAAATCACATCAATTGCGGAGGATAGCGCAATAAATGCCTCTGGTTTGTATCTCTGCGATTTCAACTCAAGACATTTAAAAGGTTAGTGGTTTTACCCTCAGCAGCAACAACAACACAATCACAATCCCGGACGTGGATTTTTACTTCATTAACCTCCATGGGACTTGGAACAAGGGTACTGACTTCAATTTGTGTAAACAGGGTGTTAATGACACATAATGTCAGTACTGCCGTTTCGGTTAATGTCTCGCTCGAAAACCTTATAACTAGCTTTGCGCCTATGCTTGCCGCCAGACACACCATTAGGTACGAGGGTCTAAACTTCAACGCACAGCCAACTGGATTCAACCATTTTAACCATCTTCGGCTTTCGCCACTCACATAGCTTATACAAAAGCTATGGGAAAGCAACCAGACAATAAACTGAATCATTGGTGCAGCCTCACAATCCTGAGATCGACGACTGAGTATTGGCGCAGCTTGTAAAACATGTGACTGTCATCGACAAGTAATACAAGCCACTTGTGGAAGAGTATCTGTGAGAACTTGGAGTTGATAAGTACCAGTTCCGAGTGTGATGGAACGAAGATGCAAATCAGATATACATTGACCACTTGGAGCATCCAGGTCGCTCTAAGCCCACCCGCGCTCAGTTAGGGGTAAATGCGTTTCGCTGTTGGCACAACGGCCAAAAGTACTACCATCAGGAGGTTGCGAGCGCATTTGCTATTGCAATGACAACGCTAAAAACCACATTCATCGAAACGATAGCTACTGCAATAACCTGTCATTCAGGTTATGTAATGCCATCTCTCACTCGTCTCACCCGCAGAAGAAAATCGGAGAAATCTCATCTAGAAGGCAAGCGTGTTAGCGGGCGTGTTGGAGACCATATTATTTCTGCATCTAAAGACATTAAGGACAAAGACATTTCGTGTAATACTATCGACGTCTTACCAGTACACCATGGCAATTGGGTAAAGATGCATGTCCGCAGAGGAGTCATCGCTATTAAGACAGCTGACCCTCCAGTCCAATTAAATTCTCAACATGACGCTCCTCATCGACAAGTTGTTGTATTTCACTGTACCCAAAACTAGAAGATCCCCAGGACTTCGCCTAAAAGAAATCTCCGAAGTTCAAATGGTCCAGCGTGCAGAGGCTGAACAGCGACATGGTCTCTACAAAACGTACCGGCGCAGAATGAACGTGGTGTATGGCGTTGGCACCGCACTGACAGCTGTCTCAGGACAGTGGAGTGGCGGGCGTTGGAATCCTATTAACCATCATTGCCTTCCAATTGCAATTGTCCTTGAGATCATTGCTTTGAGCTGTAGTCTAGTTTCCGTTGCATGAACTTTTATCAGCCGCCACCTCACCATTAAAGCCAAAAGCACAAAGACATCCGCATCTTGGCCGAAGCCAAGCTCAATACCACGTGTCCAAGGCGATGTCAGATCATATCCTCTCTAAGGAGGAGTTTAAGTTCATCATCTACGAGCATGATAAATAAGTGGCGGTCGAAAATGAAGTACGGTTTAACGCACACAAGGCATTTACTTCGATTGTAATTGACAAAGTGACAGCAAAAATAATTAATAGCATGCGGAATAGCACAAGAAGTCTCGCTAGAAGTTTATAATAGGCTGTGTGGTGTCTGTCGAAACGACAGGAACGACAGAACTCAAGGCCTATCCCCAGCGCGTCCCCGTCAAACGATGCGAATTTTCAATAACGAGTGGACAAAACATGAGATACCAAAGCGGTCTATTTTTGTTTCGTTTACCTGTTTTTTTTAACGAATTTGAAAGAATGGTACCCGAATCACACGCTAACGCCTATTTTGATATGGTCTCGATGTTCGCAGTAGGAAACGTTTGTGTTTAAATGCAGATATACCTGGAATTATGTCACTTTTTCTAATACACTGTTGTCATTAACTCAGTCTAAACTTAAACTTGGTAGGTAACAAACTGTATTTATCTGAGGTTTAATCCATGCTTGATGGTAGGCTTAGCCGCTCTTTTTGCAAACATAGGCAAATATTTTCTCAGGATAGGCAAATATTTACTCAGGATAACTTTGTGTTTTCAATTAAGCCTTTCTACAATGTCAATGCTATTTGAAGGTTTAGAATAGTTGAATTTTCAAAAAAGCTTTTCAAACTCAGTAAAAATACGTTAGTTATGATGGGCGAAATGCAGAAAGGATACATGTAAAACATACATGTAAGAAATATATATGTTTATATATATATATATATATATATATAGAGAGAGAGAGAGAGAGAGAGAGAGAGAGAGAGAGAGAGAGAGAAAGAAAGAAAGAATATTATCATAGAGGTTAGAGAACTTTTAATTCGTACTCTACCGAGTTTCGAACCCAGGTCCGGGCGTTACGGTACCCATCGTCTTGCCTGCACGTACCACCCACCCCATACTCCATCGACCATTTACACATCCCCAATAAAGGATGCTACAAAGTCACTGATATATTCGTGCGTAGCAGACACACCCGCGTATCGACCGAGTAATTAATTTTCATCTAAGTACACATTCACAATGTATTCCTACGATTGAAATCAAAATATATAGAGGTTATTACAGTGAGTTACAAATAAACACCATACAGAGCTGAAAGTGCTATCTCTGTATCCTACAGGAGTATGAGTGATAATATAAAGTGAATTTTTTAAATATGGAGAAAGAATAATTATCATACAGGTTAGATAATTTTTAATTCGTACTCCACTGATATTCGACCAGGGGTCCACGGATTACATCACACATCGCCTCGCCTGCACGTATCAACCTCCATACCCCCTCGACCAAGCACACATCCCCAATAAAGGATGGTTCAAAGTCGCTGATATAGGTACACACACGCACACACACAAACACACACACACACAGACACACACACATAGGTTAGTGAGATGTGTAGAAGGAGAGGCATACCTGACCGAACATACAGCGAGACACAGACGACAAGTAGTAATCCACCTTTCTTCATTGTTAACCCAAGAACGAATGGCTGGCGTCTCTGGAAATACTGATCGGATTAGCCATTAGAATCTAGATAATATATATGATTATTTAGGGTTAGATTGTGCTGGTGAGTACTAGTTTGTTCCGGCCAAGTTTCAGTGTTCTCATTGAACCTATTGGTCAGAACTGCTGAAATCATATTGAGTAACGTTATGATGCAATAATTGACGTGAGTACAAATAACTTAAGACCTTCTCAGTTACAAGGCTGTACATATTATGGCAATGTGTGAAATTGTTTCAGATCAAAATATTAATGTATGTTTACGTGTCTGAAGTGGTAGATAGATAATTATAAACAAGTTATGTCGAAGCGATTGTATACTAACGAGGAACTCTATCTATCTATTTATCTATCAATCTACCCGTCTGTCCGTACAGCCTTCCATCCGTTCATCTGTCAACCCACCTACTTCCCCACCTACACATCTATCTTTCTATATATCTACCTATATATCTACATATTTATCTATCTAGTCGTAACTATCTGCCTCTTGGAAACGAATGACTTTAGTTTTAATGAAAACAATTATCTCCAAATGTAAGATACAGGTATGGGGAAGACGTTTTATCCAGCTTATGCAGACAGTTACGTGGTGGAATGGGAGTTTTATAAAGCTTATGCAGACAGTTATGTGGCTGAATGGGAGAAATATATATTTACTAAGGCCCAAAAGCCACTAATTCTCTATGTTAGGTTTATTGATTTCAGATGAAACAGTTTTCAAAGGAAATAACTTTGCAAAGGAAGATAATCTGGATACTAGGGTATGTTTTAAGTATGTGACACTGATCAATTGCTGCATAAAAATATTTTTCATCCACGGTATACGTTCAGGATTATTGTTAAATCCCCGATACTGAGATTCTGCCGAATTTGAAAAATAGTGGAAAAGACTTTCACGACGATTGTTTGTTGTTTTTCTCGTGACTACAAGAAAGAGGTTAGAAAGTCAGATAACACAGGGAAATTAAATCTGAGGTATTAGAAACGATAAGTATTCACAGCAAAACCACGAAATAATTCCGTTCAATGCTCATTTCAAACAACGTTCAGCTTCTGCATCAAAGCATGCTAAACCATATTTTGGTGATATGTCAAAAAGTTTAATGAAGTTTTCAGAACACTTTGTGTATAGCTTATAAACGCAATAAGAACACGAGGGACGTTTTTAGTGAGATTCAAACTATCGAGTATCGAAAATCCAGGTAGAATTAATTGTGTAGTCCAGGGTTGTAAACTGTGTGATTATCGATTTCATTCAGACATTCAAAAAAAGATTGAATAGCGGTAGGAATGTTGGAATTAAGCAACATATTTTGTGTGTGACATATAATTTGGTCTATGTAGTGTATTGTATTAAGTGCAAAAAGTAGTATGTGGGTGAAATTTTAAGATGTTTACCCATTACAATGCAGGAGCATGTTTCAGACAGAGACAAATAAAGCATATGTTTGCAAAGGTACGTAGTCGCTCATACCAAGTACTTGATTTTTTTCGGATTTTCTAGTTTCTTCCAGCTTAAAGAGCACATCATGTCAACCTTTAAAGTATAGCTCGTCGTATAACTTATAAGAACGTGTCCTTGAATCAACTGAAAATAGATAATAGAGATTGAGAGGACTGAAATATTAAAGCTGCATTTCTTTCTAAAATCAGGTTTAAGCCAATATTATGAACGAGTGACTAATAGCTATGTAAGACGGCTGTCTTGCCATAAATAACCCCCCAGATCGTCCAGATGAACTTGTGTAGTTTTTTTTTAAATAGTTGTGCTGGGGACTAATGATGGCATTGATTACTTTTAGTAACATTTGCAGTTTTAAAACAAAACACTCTTTTTCAGATTGAAAACATGCATATAATTGTTTTGGATCTCGATTGGATCTAATACAATTCTGGGGTAGATCAAATTTTAGGTCTTGACAAATCTTACGGTACTGACACTGGGACAGAGGAAGGACGCGCATTACACTTGTGTTTGCCAACCCTCGAGTTAATTATGAATTGGATGTGTACAATTGCACAATCCAACAATATCAAGTAGCCTACTACAATCGGGAATAGAAGGTAAGTTGTATATTAACCATAAAGTCCTGGAGCAGTAGGTTTGTTATCTCTGAAAAACGAGAACCCTGGAGTAGTATGTATCTTGTATCTTCAACATAGAAACGATCATATTCCGATCTTCAAAAATCAACATCAGTTTACATAATTTCTAAGATATGATATATCCAAAAGTTCGAAAAACATAAAGTTAACAAATATTTCATGGATCACTCATATTAAATAATTCATCATATAAACCAAAAAATTAACTTGGGAGTATGGACAGGAACAACTGGATGTAGAATGTAGTATCGGCGATTAACAGACCAAAGTATACCATAGTAAGTAAAATAGGTATATTGGCTTCACGTTGACTTTCAAATATGAACACTGTTGTCTGAATATAAAATAATATTACATTATGACAATGCAATGAATTCAAATAACAGAATGATATACGTTCAACAATTTTACCTAGTCTGTAATAAGTTTATCCTTCCAAAAGATTATAATTGTAGATACAAGAAATGAAAAATTTAAATAACTACTAATAGTAACAGCAGTTATAGCTAAAAAAAAACCAATACATGCATCTAAGACAAGAATGCGTGAAGACAAGAATGCGTGTTTGCAAGATACCTGTAAGTGCGGTACAACGTTTTTGTCAAGGCTCTTGACTTTGAACTTGATTTTACGAGTAAAACACCAAAGAACTTGTAATTAAAGAAATTAAAATTGCTACACAAATAAGATTCATCCAACGACTATTTTGACTGGACCTTTCTCTACAAGATATCAGCGGACTGACAAAGGATGGCGTTGCAAATTAAATCAAAGCATCAGTTCACACCTTAGTGGTATATTAGGCGATCAAGTTCAATAAATAACATACACTGTACAGTCTGTTTTGACAGTATCATACACTGTTAAAACAATATTAGAGCTACTTGTTTTATGAGAACTCAGATGAAAACGTTGTTAGAGGATTTCAACCATACATTAACAGATTTAAAAGTGGAATTGGACGTTGCTGTTGGTTGTGACTGCAGTTTTGTTATAGGTGATATGGTCATAAATATGAGTAGAATTGATGGATACAACAATAAATTTTAAACCGTCTGATAGATTCAGACGAGGGTTAAACACTGCTATAAATACAGATATTGTAAAACATATTACTCAAAAAGAAGCTGATAAACAATCTCCAATAACTCGTAAAAAGATAGGCAGTCACAGTTCAGAAGGAAAGTTGCCCACATTGCAATGACCAATTGAACAGCCACAGTGAAAGACGTATAGCACTTCAAGAAAACATCGCTCAAACAGTGCATGCAGTACATTTTGATATAAAATCTATGGATGGAGATTCATTTATCTAAACCTTTTGCGTTTTTGCTTTGTCTTCATTTCATACTGAGGAAAAAGGCTAGTTTTATTTTTTTCCCTTATTTTATAGTCTGTTTTCTTCTTTGATTTGCTTTTTTCACCTCGCGTCGTAAAATTCAAATTTTTTCAACTGTTTTAAATTCTAAAACTGCAACATGGAAGGAACAAGGCTTAGTACTTTTTCACTGCTGAATCTAAAACCGTTGGGTGTTATTCGGTTCTTATAGCACAAAGAAAATCAGTAAGTCAACTCCTAAATTTTGAACACGCAGAGATAGAACAGCGCCCGTGACCGGCGGAAGTCCTTAGTACACTTGCAGCTTGAGGGATCTCCGCAGAAAGTGTATTAGGCTTGCAAAATGGAGTGGAGGGGTACGTACTGTATGCTAAGGAGATACGGTCTTATTAAAAAATGGAATTATGGAAATTAATGGAAACAACGTAGACGTGGTAGTTAGTTCCACAATAGAGAGAGTAATATAAAGAAAGAGAATCGATGTTCATATAACGGGCTTACCTCTAGAAATACCATCAGAAGAACTCAAAGTCAAATTAGAAAGTAAATTCAATATTACTCTAAGGGAGCAAGAAATGGCTACCTTCAAGAAATACCCCACAGTTCTGACAGGGGTAAGAATTGTTACTGTGGACACGGAAGAGACAAAGAAACTGCCTATATTGTGATGATTTGGAACCTGTATCAGACTACAATTGGATGAAAACTGCACTAATAAAAATATGCAAGAAATCTCTTCAGAGGTGAACAATAAAGAAAGTGAAAACGATGAGGAATGAAGGGAATACTGTATGGGCGAAGACAATGCTGATTAGCTACCCCGCCAAACTAAATTTAATGGGAACGAGCAGAAAATAATAAAAATTAGAAACGAAATAGAAGAAAAAAAATTAGATCAAAAATAATCAGAGCTGGCTACACAATTAAAGGGCGAAACTTCGTAGATGGTGAAACCCAAGCCCCAGCGGAGAAGGAAGACGAACTTCCTGCTGTGGAAAACATAGACGATGAAGAAACATAAACACAATGGTGTCACATGACAATAGGTGAAAAAACGCCAAAGGTAGAAGACAAAAGAGCTGTTTTCTTGTCACCCAAACTCGCTTTAAAAAGGCGTAAGAGAATTATTGCCTGCATGGCCCGCGAAACGGTTTGTTCTAATAGATATTTAGATCGTGTTTCTACTTATAATGTAGGAGATACATAAGATTCATATACATGGCTAGAAAATACAATTTGTTTAGCCAACCTGCGGTATCCACCTATTTTCTTCTTTTTTCCAGCCTAAAGACATAAGAAAGTTAATTCCAGCTTTATTGTACCAATAAAGTTTGCAAATAACATTTAATCAGGACTACCATTTCTACATAATTGTATTAATTTTCCTCCTATTTGATGGTAACACGCTATTATTCTCCTCATTGTTTAAATGAGGGTAAATTAATGTATAGTGTATATCATGTATATTTTATAATTGTTGGTGTAACCTTCATGTATTTCAAAATCTTAATAAAAGCTTACCTACCAACTGTCATTTTCACACTATTTAAATGGCAGAAGAAAAAAAATAATTGGGTTTCATTGAAGAGAAAAGCAAAAGAACATTAATCATCATGAAAATGAAGTGTACAAACAAAAATTAAAGATTAGAAAAGAAGTTGGAACATGTAAATATATAATTGATGTAACTTTAACTTCAGTGAGTGGGAACAATTATATGAAAAACAAATAGTGGGAACAATTATATGAAAAACAAATCAAGAATAAATGTCAAATATTTGCAATGCATGATCAGCACAAATATTCAACCCATTGTCATATGCTATTATCTTAGCATCAACACCTTTGATTAGAAAATGCCTACCCATTGATGATTTGAATACATTACAGAGTTAATGAACTTAAATTGTATTAGATATTTACAAGAGTTGATTGGACATATAGATGGTTCGAATGGACCCACTTGCTTGTTTTATATCTGTTCATACACAGATATCGCTATTTTGACATGATATGGACACAAATATTCAACAATCCACATATATTTAGATATTTAGAAGTTTAATGACAACACATAATCCATTG
Source organism: Margaritifera margaritifera (assembly GCA_029931535.1). Lineage (NCBI taxonomy): Eukaryota > Metazoa > Mollusca > Bivalvia > Unionida > Margaritiferidae > Margaritifera > Margaritifera margaritifera. Next base: position 61,025 of record JAQPZY010001013.1, read on the forward strand.
GTAACCCATTTGTATAGTATAGTAAATAAAAGCATTTTGAACAATGTTATTGAATAGTTTGTTTGCTTATTTTGCAATTCTGCATCTGTAATGTTTGACAATCTTTTAATACTGGGGAGATAACAATATACAGATTTGTGCTGCAGGATTTAAGTTTTCTAAATCCACTACTTTTCAACGTGCATAAACGAACATGTTAATTATATGGCTTGAAGTCTGCAATTACGAACTTGAATCCTTCATTTTTCTTCTTCTTATATTGATATTGTTTATAAAAATGGAAGATCTTTTATAGAAACACGTAGCAGAATGTGCTTAGAGGGCAATTTGTAAGTTAAGCAAATATCTTTAACAATTAACAAATATACAACATACTCGATCTGTTAAACAAAGTTTGAATTTAGGCCAAATTGCTCTGGCCAATATTACATTACGGATCGTTTGGGGTTTGGGAACATCAAAAACTAGTATACTGGAGAATGTCAAGATAAACTTATGCAGTGACAATCAATAGGAGTGATGTTTATAATCCCGCTAATGTCCCCCTAAAAGGAGTGATCATAAATCCCAAAGCGGAATATCAACAAAGGAAAAACCGTACAAAGATCAGGCGCCTCTTGTACAAGAACGGTTTTAGAAACTCTGTGAGAAATTTTGTGTCAGTAACACAAAATGGTCATATATTGATTATATCTGATTTAGTTTTACTTATCAAATACATTGATAAGAATGGACCTTACTTTCATTATCAAAATTACATTCGCCTAGTGACATGATACTGCTGGTGTTATCAGCAATAAATGGAATAGGTGTTAATGCCAGCTGGAGCATGCAAAGATATAAGTGGTGCAACTTTAACTTCAAGGAGCTGGAAAAATATAAGAAAAACAAATCAAGAAATCATGTCAAATATTTGCCAATGCAAGATCAGCACAAATATTCAACCCATTGTCAGATGCTATTATCTTAGCATCAACACCTTTGATTAGAACATGCCTACCCATTGATGATTTGAATACATTACAGAGTTAATGAACTTAAATTGTATTAGATATTTACAAGAGTTATGTAATTTATGTCATCAGCCATAAGTGTTAGTTTCATAACATTCAAACATATTAATTTTAATAAACCAGAAGAGGAGACAGAAACCAAAAACAAAGCTAATAATATATGTTTGTGTCCACACTTTTCACCCTTTTCTCTTTTCTTCAAATTTTACTTTGTTTCTGAACAAATGTATCAAACTCTTCTCTACAATTTTTTTAAGTAGTATTATTTTCTTGACTTTACTTTTTGTGATAATCCTTATTTTATCGCTCCACTGTTTACGGTATTCACTATTATACTGTTTTAAATACAAGTTTTTGTAGGTTTTTAAACTTTACCTTTTCAATAAATTTTAGTTTCTATTATGTTTGTTTTACCACTTTAGTTTCAATCACTGTTTATTTCATTCATTTTTCAACACGATTATAAACTACTATCAACTTAAAAAGGAAGTTTACAGATCCAGCGTTATTATTTGGCAAGAAAGATCGCATAATATAACTTACCACATATTTCCATTCTTTATGATGGTGTTTCTCAGATTTAGATCACCCTGTGTATGAAATGTTTTGGATAATTTTGTTATGCCGTTTTTTGTTTTCGTAAAAATGAAATATATTCCAGGTAATAACTCTTTCTCTCTCTTCAAAAGAAACGAAAAACATTTAGGTTTACGGTTGCAATGATCTTGTTCATGTTGTTGATTACATTGTGTATATCACTGAGCATTTCAATCGTTGCAGGCGTCGTCAGAATGGTACCATTGGCCTGTGCTTAGACTTTATGTTCTTTGGCACTTAGGTTGGGTTTCATTTTATCCTGATCGTTTGCATCAGACATCCCATACAACAACCATCACTACAGGACTTGCATTTATTATTATTATTATTATTATTATTATTATTATTATTATTATTATTATTTTACCTGCGTAGGCGTAAAGTATATATATATATATATATGTATATATATATATATATATATATATATATATATATATATATATATATACACACAATCTGTCATAAAGATCTCCTTTTGTTTAATCACATAAGGTTTAAAAAAGGCAAGAAAAAATAAATAAAAAATAAAATAAAATAAAATGAGCTCGTTAACTCTTAATTCTATTGTAAAGTTACATTTCTAGTTTCTAATAGTCGCACAACCAACTTATAGCGAGTAGGAATTCAGTGATTAAATTCATGTTAACATTCTTCGCTCAATGTTTTTCAGTAGAAATAATTGGGTGTGTTGAATATGATTTATACGTGGCATTTTATTCGGCGTGACGATCATTAAAAGAATCGTTTGACTGTAAAACTTGAACGAAATAAAAACAAATTGAGTAACACACTTAACACATCTCAGCGGATGACGTCACTCTGTATGTACGGGCATTGCCTAAGGATACAACAGGATAATGAAGCATTGACCGCACTCGAAGGGTTTTAGCCACACAAAAAAAACCCCCACAATTAATGGAGAGTTTATGTGCTTTATTTTGCTAGTAAAGTAGGATGATGTAATTGCAAATAATATTTTTCCTAAGCTTTTTCGCAAAGTAAACAACAAGGATTTAATATACAACATTACGTACTCAACTCAGGTGTGTGTATGTTGGGGTTGTGTGTGTGTGTGGGGAGGGGGGGTGCGTAAAGGGTCAGATTGACTGCATGTTGGAATTTTGATCCCAACAATCGGAATAAATTAACATAATCTGTGCAGAGGAATATGAACATAGAAAATTTTAACTTTGTTCACTAGTTTTATCTATTGAAATGAACGCCTTTATTTACATTACTTTGTACAAGGGAGCTGAGCCCAGATGTGCAGTGTGTGACATTACGCTATATTTTCTGATGATGGCCGTAGCTTTCCACCCTGTTCACATTTTAGACTCTCACAACGTTATAGGAGCAACATCATAAATTGGAAGGATTGTCAAGAAAAATATGTACGTTTGGGCCAAAGGACTTTACCTACCTTTATAGGACCCAATACCGTTGATTGGACATATAGATGGTTCGAATGGACCCACTTGCTTGTTTTATATCTGTTCATACACAGATATCGCTATTTTGACATGATATGGACACAAATATTCAACAATCCACATATATTTAGATATTTAGAAGTTTAATGACAACACACAATCCATTGGTAACCCATTTGTATAGTATAGTAAATAAAAGCATTTTGAACAATGTTATTGAATAGTTTGTTTGCTTATTTTGCAATTCTGCATCTGTAATGTTTGACAATCTTTTAATACTGGGGAGATAACAATATACAGATTTGTGCTGCAGGATTTAAGTTTTCTAAATCCACTACTTTTCAACGTGCATAAACGAACATGTTAATTATATGGCTTGAAGTCTGCAATTACGAACTTGAATCCTTCATTTTTCTTCTTCTTATATTGATATTGTTTATAAAAATGGAAGATCTTTTATAGAAACACGTAGCAGAATGTGCTTAGAGGGCAATTTGTAAGTTAAGCAAATATCTTTAACAATTAACAAATATACTACATACTCGATCTGTTAAACAAAGTTTGAATTTAGGCCAAATTGCTCTGGCCAATATTACATTACGGATCGTTTGGGGTTTGGGAACATCAAAAAATAGTATACTGGAGAATGTCAAGATAAACTTATGCAGTGACAATCAATAGGAGTGATGTTTATAATCCCGCTAATGTCTCCATAAAAGGAGTGATCATAAATCCCAAAGCGGAATATCAACAAAGGAAAAACCGTACAAAGATCAGGCGCCTCTTGTACAAGAACGGTTTTAGAAACTCTGTGAGAAATTTTGTGTCAGTAACACAAAATGGTCATATATTGATTATATCTGATTTAGTTTTACTTATCAAATACATTGATAAGAATGGACCTTACTTTCATTATCAAAATTACATTCGCCTAGTGACATGATACTGCTGGTGTTATCAGCAATAAACGGAATAGGTGTTAATGCCAGCTGGAGCATGCAAAGATATAAGTGGTGCAACTTTAACTTCAAGGAGCTGAAAAAATATAAGAAAAACAAATCAAGAAATCATGTCAAATATTTGCCAATGCAAGATCAGCACAAATATTCAACCCATTGTCAGATGCTATTATCTTAGCATCAACACCTTTGATTAGAACATGCCTACCCATTGATGATTTGAATACATTACAGAGTTAATGAACTTAAATTGTATTAGATATTTACAAGAGTTATGTAATTTATGTCATCAGCCATAAGTGTTAGTTTCATAACATTCAAACATATTAATTTTAATAAACCAGAAGAGGAAACAGAAACCAAAAACAAAGCTAATAATATATGTTTGTGTCCACACTTTTCACCCTTTTCTCTTTTCTTCAAATTTTACTTTGTTTCTGAACAAATGTATCAAACTCTTCTCTACAATTTTTTTAAGTAGTATTATTTTCTTGACTTTACTTTTTGTGATAATCCTTATTTTATCGCTCCACTGTTTACGGTATTCACTATTATAATGTTTTAAATACAAGTTTTTGTAGGTTTTTAAACTTTACCTTTTCAATAAATTTTAGTTTCTATTATGTATGTTTTACCACTTTAGTTTCAATCACTGTTTATTTCATTCATTTTTCAACACGATTATAAACTACTATCAACTTAAAAAGGAAGTTTACAGATCCAGCGTTATTATTTGGCAAGAAAGATCGCATAATATAACTTACCACATATTTCCATTCTTTATGATGGTGTTTCTCAGATTTAGATCACCCTGTGTATGAAATGTTTTGGATAATTTTGTTATGCCGTTTTTTGTTTTCGTAAAAATGAAATATATTCCAGGTAATAACTCTTTCTCTCTCTTCAAAAGAAACGAAAAACATTTAGGTTTACGGTTGCAATGATCTTGTTCATGTTGTTGATTACATTGTGTATATCACTGAGCATTTCAATCGTTGCAGGCGTCGTCAGAATGGTACCATGGCCTGTGCTTAGACTTTATGTTCTTTGGCACTTAGGTTGGGTTTCATTTTATCCTGATCGTTTGCATCAGACATCCCATACAACAACCATCACTACAGGACTTGCATTTATTATTATTATTATTATTATTATTATTATTATTATTATTATTATTATTATTATTTTACCTGCGTAGGCGTAAAGTAGTATATATATATATATATATATATATATATATATATATATATATATATATATATACACAATCTGTCATAAAGATCTCCTTTTGTTTAATCACATAAGGTTTAAAAAAGGCAAGAAAAAATAAATAAAAAATAAAATAAAATAAAATGAGCTCGTTAACTCTTAATTCTATTGTAAAGTTACATTTCTAGTTTCTAATAGTCGCACAACCAACTTATAGCGAGTAGGAATTCAGTGATTAAATTCATGTTAACATTCTTCGCTCAATGTTTTTCAGTAGAAATAATTGGGTGTGTTGAATATGATTTATACGTGGCATTTTATTCGGCGTGACGATCATTAAAAGAATCGTTTGACTGTAAAACTAGAACGAAATAAAAACAAATTGAGTAACACACTTAACACATCTCAGCGGATGACGTCACTCTGTATGTACGGGCATTGCCTAAGGATACAACAGGATGATGAAGCATTGACCGCACTCGAAGGGTTTTAGCCACACAAAAAAAAACCCCACAATTAATGGAGAGTTTATGTGCTTTATTTTGCTAGTAAAGTAGGATGATGTAATTGCAAATAATATTTTTCTTAAGCTTTTTCGCAAAGTAAACAACAAGGATTTAATATACAACATTACGTACTCAACTCAGGTGTGTGTATGTTGGGGTTGTGTGTGTGTGTGGGGGGGGGGTGCGTAAAAGGTCAGATTGACTTCATGTTGGAATTTTGATCCCAACAATCGGAATAAATTAACATAATCTGTGCAGAGGAATATGAACAAAGAAATTTTTAACTTTTTCCACTAGTTTTATCTATTGAAATGAACGCCTTTATTTACATTACTTTGTACCAGGGAGCTGAGCCCAGATGTGCAGTGTGTGACATTACGCTATATTTTCTGATGATGGCCGTAGCTTTCCACCCTGTTCACATTTTAGACTCTCACAACGTTATAGGAGCAACATCATAAATTGGAAGGATTGTCAAGAAAAATATGTACGTTTGGGCCAAAGGACTTTACCTACCTTTATAGGACCCAATACCGTTGATTGGACATATAGATGGTTCGAATGGACCCACTTGCTTGTTTTATATCTGTTCATACACAGATATCGCTATTTTGACATGATATGGACACAAATATTCAACAATCCACATATATTTAGATATTTAGAAGTTTAATGACAACACACAATCCATTGGTAACCCATTTGTATAGTATAGTAAATAAAAGCATTTTGAACAATGTTATTGAATAGTTTGTTTGCTTATTTTGCAATTCTGCATCTGTAATGTTTGACAATCTTTTAATACTGGGGAGATAACAATATACAGATTTGTGCTGCAGGATTTAAGTTTTCTAAATCCACTACTTTTCAACGTGCATAAACGAACATGTTAATTATATGGCTTGAAGTCTGCAATTACGAACTTGAATCCTTCATTTTTCTTCTTCTTATATTGATATTGTTTATAAAAATGGAAGATCTTTTATAGAAACACGTAGCAGAATGTGCTTAGAGGGCAATTTGTAAGTTAAGCAAATATCTTTAACAATTAACAAATATACTACATACTCGATCTGTTAAACAAAGTTTGAATTTAGGCCAAATTGCTCTGGCCAATATTACATTACGGATCGTTTGGGGTTTGGGAACATCAAAAACTAGTATACTGGAGAATGTCAAGATAAACTTATGCAGTGACAATCAATAGGAGTGATGTTTATAATCCCGCTAATGTCCCCCTAAAAGGAGTGATCATAAATCCCAAAGCGGAATATCAACAAAGGAAAAACCGTACAAAGATCAGGCGCCTCTTGTACAAGAACGGTTTTAGAAACTCTGTGAGAAATTTTGTGTCAGTAACACAAAATGGTCATATATTGATTATATCTGATTTAGTTTTACTTATCAAATACATTGATAAGAATGGACCTTACTTTCATTATCAAAATTACATTCGCCTAGTGACATGATACTGCTGGTGTTATCAGCAATAAACGGAATAGGTGTTAATGCCAGCTGGAGCATGCAAAGATATAAGTGGTGCAACTTTAACTTCAAGGAGCTGAAAAAATATAAGAAAAACAAATCAAGAAATCATCTCAAATATTTGCCAATGCAAGATCAGCACAAATATTCAACCCATTGTCAGATGCTATTATCTTAGCATCAACACCTTTGATTAGAAAATGACTACCCATTGATGATTTGAATACATTACAGAGTTAATGAACTTAAATTGTATTAGATATTTACAAGAGTTATGTAATTTATGTCATCAGCCATAAGTGTTATTTTCATAACATTCAAACATATTAATTTTAATAAACCAGAAGAGGAAACAGAAACCCAAAACCAAAGCTAATTAAATATGTTTATGTCCACACTTTTCACCCTTTTCTCTTTTCTTCAAATTTAATTTGTTTCTGAACAAATGTATCAAACTCTTCTCTACAATTTTCTTAAGTAGTATTATTTTCTTGACTTTACTTTTTGTGATAATCCTTATTTTATTGCTCCACTGTTTACCGTATTCACTATTATAATGTTTTAAATACAAGTTTTTGTAGGTTTTTAAACTTTACCTTTTCAATAAATTTTAGTTTCTATTATGTATGTTTTACCACTTTAGTTTCAATCACTGTTTATTTCATTCATTTTTCAACACGATTATAAACTACTATCAACTTAAAAAGGAAGTTTACAGATCCAGCGTTATTATTTGGCAAGAAAGATCGCATAATATAACTTACCACATATTTCCATTCTTTATGATGGTGTTTCTCAGATTTAGATCACCCTGTGTATGAAATGTTTTGGATAATTTTGTTATGCCGTTTTTTGTTTTCGTAAAAATGAAATATATTCCAGGTAATAACTCTTTCTCTCTCTTCAAAAGAAACGAAAAACATTTAGGTTTACGGTTGCAATGATCTTGTTCATGTTGTTGATTACATTGTGTATATCACTGAGCCTTTCAATCGTTGCAGGCGTATAGAGTTAATGAACTTAAATTGTATTAGATATTTACAGGAGTTATGTAATTTACGTTATCAGCGCTAAGTGTTAGTTTCGTAACATTCAAACATATTAATTTTAATAAAGCAGAAGAGGAAACAGAAACTAAAAACAAATCTAATTAAATATTTTTGTGTCCACACTTCCAGATGTGCACCGAATGTTTTGTAATCCATGAAGTTTTGTCTATCAATTGTTTCCCCTCTTATTTTAAATTGAGTGTTTGTCTAATACGCAGTAAAGCTGTCTGGAGAAAAAAATGATTAACGAATGATCTATAAAATCTCCTCAATATAAAGTTGGCAGTTTTAGAACCGTTAACGTTTCTATTGTGTTCTCATATATCTCTCCTCTCTCTCTCTCTCTCTCTCTCTCTCTCTCTCTCTCTCTCTCTCTCTCTCAATGAGATTTTACCACCTTTAGATATGTTATCAGTAGACTTGATGTATCTTGTATTTGATCAAAGAAAACTTTTCCGTTGTTGTTCTGCGTCAGATAATTTTTAAAAAAGCATAGGAAAGAAAAATATATATACAAATCATCATCATTAACGTCTTCAATTTTAGTAAACATTCAACCACTACGCTACAGATCATTAGATGGTGTGCCTACCACGTTTTGTTATTGTTTTACTTTTTATTTAAACTTTACATTGTTTCTGAACAACTGCATAAACTTTTCTCTACAATGTGTTTCTTATATAATCCTTATTGGATAGTTTCTATTCAACACCCTAACCACCACC